>OX422196.1:5528313-5668313 GCA_949130485.1 Agelas oroides | reverse complement strand
TCTGGGTGTGGGGTTAAGTCACAGCCTCGTTCGCAGGCATCTACCTAGCTTTTTTTATCGCACAATCGACTGAAAAGCTGGGGGAGGAGGATGGAAATGTGTGTCTATGTGTCTGTCGGTGCTGAAGTTTGCTACTTTGTGATCAGTCTTTGCGTTGGACACAAGCATGGTCGAGTCTACTACATTTTCTTCTACATTTCTTGCGGCTTTACATTGATACAGGTACTGCACTTCACTCACAATGTGCAGCCACCCTTTATTGACCATACCCTCTACATATAGGTGTACAGCTATAGAAATGGATTGTGCTAGGGTGCCTGCGTACTGTTTTTGGAAGTAGGGATCTACAAAAGCAGCTAGCTAGCTAGTTGTTTATGTAGATCCCTACCCAGGGAAAGCACGAGCTACTGTACTTTGCTCCCTAGCATTCCAAATACTTGCTAAAATGAAGGGTGTATCGAGCCGCCTTCGTGTCGACGGCTCAATGCGCCCTTGTTAAAATATTCAAAAACAACTTGTTCCACGAATTAGAGCAATTAAAAATATTGCATTCCAATAATTAGAACGTTCCATGAACTAGAGTGACTACGGTATGAGTTTCACCAATACCGTGAGCCTGCTAGTCAAAATTGAGTGTGTGTGTGTGTGTGTTCTAGGAGAGACTTACCATGGCCATCTGTGCATAGTGGTGACCTCCTAGTGCAGCAAAAGTATAGTAGAGAATTGCCTGCAGGATAGGGAATGTACTGCTGAAAGTATAGTAGAGAATTGCCTGCAGGATAGGGAATGTATACTGCTGAAAGTATAGTAGAGAATTGCCTGCAGGATAGGGAATGTACTGCTGAAAGTATAGTAGAGAATTGCCTGCAGGATAGGGAATGTACTGCTGAAAGTATAGTAGAGAATTGCCTGCAGGATAGGGAATGTACTGCTGAAAGTATAGTAGAGAATTGCCTGCAGGATAGGGAATGTACTGCTGAAAGTATAGTAGAGAATTGCCTGCAGGATAGGGAATGTACTGCTGCTGTTCACCTGGGATTCTTGACAACCTAGATATACTGTCTCCATCTTCCTAAACACCACTTGTACTACCTCTTCTGTTGTCCCCTCTATGTTGTCAGTATTGTTCTACTGGTTATTGTTGCTCTGCCTGTTTAGTTGTGACTTTGTTGTTTTGTATGTAATGCAGAAGACCAGTGATGTAACATACCTGTTAAAAATAACATTTTTGAACTGAACTGAACTACCCACAAGTACACATGAGCACTCAATAAACTATGTCTTCCTGAAAAAAGGCAGGTCTAGGAACTATAGTAGATATTAAAAGTCGTCCACTGTGCATGATGTGTTTTGGCCAATACCACGCCTTATCTGCTTGAGAGTGCCTGTGAAAAGGTTTGCAGAGCTTCTACCTACTTGGGCTAACAACTACCCCTGAATTTTTCATCAGCTGTGCTGAGGTGACTGGGAGATGGGAACTGGTACTGGTACCTCATGCAAGAGAGGCAACCAAGTGACTCATGTGGTAGGTAGAAGTATGCATCATTAGTAACGATAGTGGTAGCTTACAGACAAGTTTTACAAGCTAGAACATGCAAGTAGACTCCTGTTTTGTACACAAGTCACTGAGACATTGACATACGTACTTTAGCCTGATTAGAGGTGACACCCACGCCTGTAGAATACAAGAACCCAAGACCCTGAAAGGAAAGAATGGAGACAAAAAGTCCAGAATATGCATTAGTCTCGGTACCAGACAAGTGTGAGGGTCTGCTAAGACTAAATGCAATGTCTGCAAATACAGTCTTTGTTCCCTGCCTGATCAAACAATACTCCTCAGAATTAAGGTCATGCAGCCACTCTTAGCTGTAGCCTCGTAACCACCTGCTGTCCTGCAGGATTGCCCTGTGCTGCCAGCTCGCTGAAGATCTCAAATGCTCTGGTGAAGTTGCGATCAAGTGAATTACCAAGCTGCACAAGAAGAAAAACAGTATCACTAGGATTAATGGTAGTACTGCACTCAATGATCAATGACAGGCAGTTATGAGTAAGTGAGCAGCTTTAAATTGCCAACTTTATCTTGGAGTCTAATTTCACTTTAATGCATATTATATGACTCAACTTACTAAATGGCCATAAGCTATTTGCTCCTTGGCTTTCCTGTTTCCTTTTTCTGCTGCTTGCTGTAACACCAAATACCCTCTGTGTGGTCATTTGAGAGAGCACAACATAAGTGCACACCAGAGAACTGAGTGGTTCTCCAACCAGACTCTCTTTCTAGGGAAACATTAAGCAGCACATGTATGCACCACCACCCTAGCAAGCTTTTTGCATTCCTTGAGTCAAAACATTATACTTATGTCTTTTGGTGTTGTAGTTACAGTCCACAAAACTAACCTACCACTGGCAGCGTGACTGTACTTCCCGACCTGAAGTGTGTACTGTACATGTAAGTGATCTCTTCTACCAAACCTCTTTGCACCCTGAACAACATGTGTCAGAGTTGAGTTAGGGCAGGTTACAAAGGCAACACAGGTTGGACGCTCAAGTAACTTAAGGTTGGTGCAGCAGTGTGTAGTGAGGTGCTCATGTGACTGACTGGTTGACTGCCAGGGGAACATAGCCATCATAAAGCAAATGTAGCTGGTTACCTTCTCTTTGAATCAGGATTCAATCTTTCAACCAATGCAGCACCTTCACTGTATAAATCTGTAGTGAAATAAGTTTACAGCAGTAAACATATAAAGTATTTCCAGATGCCACAATCAAGGCTGTATTATTGCTACATATCGCTGCATATACACTATCTTCAACGCTAGTAATCTACTCACAGCGTATGCATGCCTTACATCTTTATCCCCGTATCCTCACAACATATCCATACTCACACACCTTCTGCTGGTTCCTCCTCCTCTTCCTCCTCCTCCTCTTTGCCTCTGTCGTTTTCCTCACATTCTTCATCTTCCTCACCCTTATCAAATTCTTCATTCTCATCAGATCCTCTACCCTCCTCACCTCTCTTCTTGGATCTGTCTTCTTCACTCTCTGTTCTGTCAGATTGAGATCCAGAATCAGAGTCAGGTTCACTTGCCCCCTCTCTCTTATCTTCATGATGAAGATCAGCAGCAGGATTAACAAGTGGAGCAGTTTCCTGCACCGTTTTGTCATCCTGTTGTAAGTTGTCTGCATTACTAGTGGTATGTCCTGAGTCCTCTTCACTGCTTCTAGCTGGTGTGTCAGGAGTAACTTCAGGTCTCACAAAGGGAGTATTAGCCATAGAGTTGGCCTGTGGCTGCATGCCTACATCAGGTAGCTGACGTGAGGTCTTCTCATGAGCAAGCTGTTCAACGTCAGCCACCTGTTTGGTACCATCAGTGCTTGCAACAGAGTCAGTTTGTCCACCAAAATCATTCTCCTGAATATGTTCCTCATGTCCATCAGAACTGGACTGTGCTTGAGGTACTTTGTCTTCTGGCAAAGGTGAAGAAGGATCTTGGACAGGCTTATGTTGTGAGTTCTGACTATCATCAACAGACATTTTATGAGGCACATTTCCTGTCACTGCTGCCGTGGTGTCTGGGGAACCCTCTTCACTCTTGCTTGCCTCACGTTCAGTGGCTCCCTGTCCAGTCTGAGGCTGGGGATCATCTGAAAGTGTTCTAATGTCACTCTGATCATGGTGGGATTGGGCACCAGCAGCACTCTGTGGGTGTATACATTCTCCTAGTGCTGTGCAGGGGTAAAGTGATGGGAACATGCAAGGTGTACATAACTTTACACAAGCTTTGTAAGTGTATTCCAGCAATCTTCCCGTCTAAATCCTTGTTTTGTAGATACTAAATCTGGAGGTAGAATTATGGCACAAGGAACAACAGTCTCGAACCCAGACCCTCCTAAGGGTGGGTCTGGGTCCGAGACTAAGGAACAATCGAAACTATTCCAAACATGCCATTAGGTCACTACTTGTTGTAGATTAGTTTCTCATCAGGGACTTTAATTCATGTGGGGGCCAGCCACTACATTATTCAATTCCATAAAAAAAAAGTTTGGCTCTTGGATTCAAAGAGGACACACTCCCTGTGAAAGAAGCATAAAATGTACCATCGGGGAGGAGGGGGGGGGGGGGGGGGGGGGGGGACATTCTGATGTTTTAGTATCCTTTAGTGTTTTGCAGTATGCTGTATTGACACATACAGAGCACAAGATTGATTAAGTACACAATGATGGCAATGATGGCAAGAGAAGCGGGTCTCAAAAAATGGTGTGGGCGGGGGATGAGAAACTAAGGCCCCAATTTTTAGTTTCTCATCAGGTGCTTCCCCTTCACACAATGTGGGCGGGTGGGTATTACCATTATGCATTTAGCAATAGCCAGTAGATATTTCTCATGAAAGAACCCAACAAACATGATGCCAGGAGGATCAGCGCTCGTCATACGCCATTGCAGAAGGGTTCTTTTGGATGCTGTGCAGTAGAAAAACATGTTTGTTAGCGTTATGTTCATCTGGTTCGTTACTACGTTGTAATGGTGATAAATTCTATCGCAGAAAATCCATGCGGGTGGCTGATGAGAAACTTATAATCAATGAATTGGGGCCTAATGTACAACAAATATTGGCCTTGGCAAATTACTGCTGACTTATCAGGTGAAATACACTGGCCTGGCTTCCACTGTCCCACACAAAGAAGTGCCTTGGAGCCAGACACAGTTGTTAGCTATGTCTATAAATGGCCCATACAACGTTCTTGGCGGTCAATGGAATGCATCAGACCCATCGCAGTAATTTGAATCTTGGCTTCAAGTCTACAGTCACTTCAAATTGTTAGCTTCATTGCCAGCTCCATCATTACAGCACACGAAAAACCTGGAGAGTGGAGTCTAACAGTGGAAGCGGTGACGGCGTTGTCAGGTGAATATAATAAACAAAGTTAGTCACGCTTACTGTGTACTCCTGTTCGCCCAACTCTCTATGATGTACAGTACATGATGTATGCAGTACCTGAAAGGGAGCACCAGACAGCTAGGATGAAAGTTAGCCTCTGATTTGGCCGCATTGCCATGACTGTAAATACTCTCAATTAATTATAGCCTCTTTTCAAATTTTACTAGAACACCTACAAAAAATTTCGCATAATAAGATCGCAATTTGCGGTTACGTTGCTTTGTAGTTTGTTGACACTACAAACAGAAGAAGTACAAGTGTAAACAACGGCTCTGGTTAGCTGAAGTGTACTGCACTGCGGATGTGTATATATGCGATCGCAGCTACTGTGTCTACATGTTCGTAGTCCATCGACCTGTGCTTTTCAAACCGCGAGTGAGTACTGGATCAACACTTCAAAGGGTTTTCAGACCATTACATGAAACTGTGGTGAAGAACATAAGGGCAGAGCTGTGAAGTTTCTCCAGTGCATCTGAGGCACAAGGAACCTGCTGTTTCCATCTCTGCAGGAGAGTGGATGTCCTGGGATAGGGAGGTAGGTACTTACAGTCCAGTGAGGCTGCTGCAGTGTGTAAGAAGCCCAAGAGCTTCCCCTCTTTATCATTGGAGAAGCCTGATAGTGTTGTGTTGGTGTGCTGCTTCAATGAGTAGCAAAGCAAATGTTGGTGTTAACTGTGGTATTGAGCAGCATTACTCTGTAATGTTTAGTTGTAGTCTCGATCATGATAATGTCATCCTAACCAAAATAATTATGTCTCCTAGTGTCGTGGTCCAGACTAGTTGTCTACATATTGGTGATGTACTGACACAAATATGCTACCCAGTGAATGGCCCACCGTCCAGAAGAGATGCAAGCAACAATTAGTGTGTTGCCTTGGTAACAATATGTTATGCTATGCCTCTCAATACGTTACCAGCTTGTAGCCTGGATTAATCCACACTGCAAATGTACTCCTGTGCGTGGAATGTACATGCCTGAGTGAGATCAGTACGCGTTCACTTCCAGGAAAAATGAGAGAGCTGCATACTGTGACAAATATACCATCTCAGAATGTAGGAATGTTGGTCTGAGGAGCTCATGTTGCGGCAGGTATTAGGTTATTGTTTGGTTGGTTGGATAGTTCATGTGGGAGTAATCTGTACCTTATACCTTCTTCCTTGCAAGAGCAAGCTTAGGTGTACTGACCAGTTTGCTTTCAGCTGTCCCACTCCTCCACTCCACCCACATGTCAAGTAGACGGGCTGAAAGAAAGCAGATACCTTAGTTCTTTCTTTGTGGTAAAGTTTTGGTGAACATCCGGTGTGCTGTGTTATTACTTACTCACGTTTCCATAACTGAGACTAGTGGAAAAGGCTCTATAGAAGTTGACACTAGTTCCTTAGTGTCCCCCCCCCCCCCCCCCCCCCCCCCCCCCCCCTACAATACATGTAAATTTATACCAGGGACAAATTAGTGTCCCCCCAGGAGAAATAGCGTAACCTTATATCATACCAGTGGAAAGTAGCTACACGCACTGACCAATAGCAATACTAGTCTTGTACCCAGGTACCCCGTGGGGGGAGGTATTCTCTCCTATGTGACTTGAGGCTACAGCAATACACACATGCTAACTTTACCTTAGTCCATCAAGCTAGTCACTCTTGCCAGCTTTATACCTTTAGCATGACAAAGTTATTTATTGTGGCCATTCCCTTTTCCCAGTAGACTGTAAGTATTTGATACAGCTAATTTAACAGGTATGCAGTTACGTGTTTGTGCATATGGTCGAAAAGCAACACAGAGTTATGAAGTGTGTGAAGGTGGGGCGGGGCATGAAATCATGCATGATATGCTGAGTAATAGTGCATATCACTTACTGAGGATATATAGCCTTTATGTCTAGCATACTATCCACACACCCAAAAGCCTTGGCAATGTTCAGTCTGGTGTTGTGAATGTACGTGTGCATGCAGCAGCACACACGTTGTAAGACGTGTGCTTGCACCCTGTTCCCATGTAATCTACAGCTCATGCATGAATACACACAACTGCAAGATGAGTTTCTACGTTGTTTGACACTTGCTTGGTGTGCTATAGATGAAATACAGTCACTGGGAATCTCTAACTATGTTTTTAGTGGACATTTCTACAGTAGCTATCTAACATCTAATCATGGTTAAGTTAACGTTTTTTTTGGTGTAGAAAGGCTATAGACCCTGATCTTGTCCAGCTAAATGATATGAAAGGCAACAAAACTGTGTGCTTAAACATTACGTCAGTACTTTAACTGGTTTCAAGAGTGTCACAAGATGTTCTTGCGTAAAAAATGACATCATTGTGCATTCTTAGACTTTACACTTACAAATAGTCCTATAGTATTAGTATATGCATACATAAGTATTTAGTCGCAGGCCACACCCTAATGCATTCCCGCTAAACTGTGCCAAGGGCACTGTCAGCACTGTACAGTGAGTATGTCAAAACAAGAATTGGTAAGAGGGCCAGTTCTTATTGTTGATTGTACACAGCAAGATGTTAGTCTCGTGCCCAGCCCATGCACGGCTCCCAGCGAGAAACGGTCTGGTGAACGAAGTCGAATTTCTTGGGCTCATTCCCCAAAAGTGGTAAGAATCAATGATCAAGATTCCGAGATCGGTAATTGTTATGTAGCACTTCCCTTACAACAATAAATTTTTTAATCTCATACTTGGGTATCCATACCTTTTTTGAGCAGGTTTGTCGTAATATGTTTTGAACATTGCTAGGTTACACTGTCGCAAAAGTGTGTGCTAGCCCAAGAAATTCGACTTGGTTCACCAGACCGTTTCTCCTCGTGAGAGGGTGGGGTCAGATGAAGAGCCTTGTATATAAACCTGCACTTGTGCTTTCCACACTGATGACTCATGTACACTTGTTAGTGTATGTTGCTCCTGGACTAGTAGCAGCCAGATGAAGAGCCTTGTATATAAACCTAGGCATGGTTGGTTGAAGGGGACAAAAGTTCGACCACATCTGGGTACTCATAACCTGGATACAAGGCAACCAGACGAGGAAGAAGACACAAATCTTCATTGCATGTGTATAACCCTCACCCTCATGGTTTCTCACTGATATCATATGAGCTAACAGGATGTGGCTGTGCACATGACACGTGTTGACATTAGACCTGCTGTATGAACGTGTTTGCTGATATGTAAAGGGAATGTAGAGCTCAGTCGTGTATATTTCAGGGGAAATGCCATTGTGTGAACAACATGCACGGTGGAAAGTGATACCTGGATACAATGTTGTGTAGGGCACACTTAAGATGCTGTGCATGAGCAATGTGCTGAGGAGCTATGTCTGAAGGGGTATTAAACTTGCCTCGTTCCCAGGCCTTCTCACTGTCCAGTTTTTGATGGCTTCCAGTACAGTTTTGCACACTGGACATTGGGAACGAGACTGGTATTAAACCACATCTCTGAGTCAAAAGCAGATCTGGGTTGCTTGAGGTTTCCTTAAGTGGTACATTATAATAGTCTTGCTCCCAGGCCTTCTCTGGCTCCAGTTGTTGATGACTTGCAGTGGGCAGCTGGGGAAGATCTTGGGACAAGGCTAACATTATTAGACTTATGTATTCACGTCAACTGTAATGAACTCTTGCTCACATATATTGACATGGTGCCTACTTAACACTACGTGGACAATCAACGAACCACACCTCCCTAAAAAAATAGGCCTAGATGTTATGCAAAGTCGTCCACTGAACAAGATGCATTTTGGCCAATACCAGGCCTCATCAGCTGCGCTGGGGTGACTGGGAAATGGGGGCTGCTATCTCATGCATAGAATGCAGTCAGGTGGCTGGCCTTATCCAAAAGGTCTGAAGAAGCTCCTCAAAGGCACGGTCTCTTGTACAGCTGTCTTTCGTTTGAAGATCGTAGCAATCATCATAATTATGGAGCAAATTCATGATCATAACTAATGGTGCTTCATCGTTGTGGGAGTGAGCCTGAGGGAGTAGTATGCCACTTACACAGACAATTTACAACCTGTATACTGAACAGTAAACAGTGGCAGCTGTACCAGACGTAGGTGACCATGTACTTGTCTGACTACTAATGTTAAGCTCCACTGAAATGATGAAGCCATTGGGGAATTTTCTGCAGCTTATGAGCAGAGTGACTTGTTTATGCAAAGTCCTTACTTGTGGAAACCGGAGATGAATCACCAAGCATGCACCCTTGATCTGCATGCTGGGAATTAACGAGTGGTAGTTAGCTCCTATTAACCTCATTTCCAAGCCCTTCAAAAATGTCTGGTTGCACATTCAAGATTTCCTGAAAGATCGTGTTGGTGATAAATGAATATGTTTGTCAATTACTAAATTCTAAACTTTGCCATAGCTTGCATAGTGTGTGTCTTCATTGCGTCATTGTATGTGTATACATTCCAATGTTGGAATTGTAGGTAAATCATTGTGCGTATAATCTGCCACCCTGGGGAAAATGACTCAGGCAGCCTCAGGAGTTCTGTGTATGATAGTGTTACAGCATAACCTTTTCCCCTTACCTCCCTCCTCCCTTCCCCTTCCCATGCAATCCTCCTCCTCCTTCCCCAGCTTCTCAATGCAAGTGATTGGAAAGCTGGGTTGGGCCCGGTAATAAGGCTAGTTACAGCTATAATATCACTGTGTGTTCTGAGGGTGACCAGTGTCCAGTTGTGTCACTGTGTGCCCTGAGGGTGACCAGTGTCCAGTCGTGTCACTGTGTGCCCTGAGGGTGACCAGTGTCCAGTCGTGTCACTGTGTGCCCTGAGGGTGCATGACCAGTGTCCAGTCATGTCATCCCTTGCTTTGCCCTTCTATCTTCCTGGCTGTAGCTCCCACCCTTCATTGACTGCACTAGAAAGAGTGTGATGGAGGACAGCCCCTCCCATGGCACCCCCTCTCATCGGCGGGATAGGAAGATGACACGTCAAAACACCATTGATGGTGCCTCCAACACTGAGCTAGCCCTGGCTCAGACTAGGGTGTGGATTGAAGTGAGACCAGTAGAGTAGATGAACCCTCTTCCCTCAAGCTGTATATGTATTACCTTCCGAGTGTGAGACTGTGACAGCTAATCTCTTTCCTTTGGTTTTGTCCATCATTGTGGCCTGTTCATTGCTCTCTTTCTGTTGCTCATGTTCTCCAACTGTCTGCTCTCTCACCCTCAGGAGTGCACAGGGTGTGTGCAGGAGGAGAAGGGCTACAGGGAGTTTCTTCAGGATGGTACACTCCTCTGCGAGTAAGTGTCTCCTACTCTCAGGCCCACTCAAGGCAGTTTGATATTTCTTAGTATAACCTCATTCCCATGCATGAAGCCTGAGGATGAGACTAGTTCGTGTACTGCTTGGTCTTTAATTTTAGCTCTCATTTCCAGGTTGATCAAGGCGATACAACCTGGACTGATCAGAAAGATCAATCGTATTCGGAGCCCCTTTGCATGGAGGGTAAGACATGGACTCTTAGTAAGGGATGCATGTGTTGTACATACTGATACTTCAGTATCCCCATACCGGTACTTCAGTATTCCCATACCGGTACTTCAGTATCCCCATACCGGTACTTCAGTATTCCCATACCGGTACTTCAGTATCCCCATACCGGTACTTCAGTACTCCCATACCGGTACTTCAGTATCCCCATACCGGTACTTCAGTATTCCCATACCGGTACTTCAGTATCCCCATACTGGTACTTCAGTATCCCCATACCGGTACTTCAGTATCCCCATACCGGTACTTCAGTATCCCCATACCGGTACTTCAGTATCCCCATACTGGTACTTCAGTATCCCCATCCGATACTTCAGTATTCCCATACCGGTACTTCAGTATTCCCATACCGGTACTTCAGTATTCTCACATCAGTACTTCAGTATCCCCATACCGGTACTTCAGTATCCCCATATACTGGTACTTCAGTATTCCCATACCGGTACTTCAGTATTCCCATACCATAGTATCGTAGTTGCGTACCACAGCTATATACATGTTTTCAACACAGTAAGTGCACAACTGCATCGCAGTGTTGTTTTAGTTAACTAAAACTAAAACTAAAATGCGTTTTAGTAAGGCATAAAACCTTTTAGTAATTAAAACTAAACTAAAATCGATGTTGTCTTCGTCCATTAATTAAAAACTATAACTAAACCAGTTTGATATCACCCAAAAATGGTAGTGAACTACAACTAAAAGTACCGATACTAGCCCTTTTTAGATTTAGTAATTAAAACTATAACTAAACTAACAATTTGAACCTGTAGCCTAATTAAACTAGAACTAAACTAAGAGTCCCAACATTAAACTAAAACAACACTGCTGCATCGTTATGTATGAGCCAGACCTATATGTTGCAGAGGTGATTTGGTCAAGAGTAATATTGCAGTGAAATAGTGCTGGCATTTGAAGTGGCAGTTTTTCTGTTGGTTCCTGCATAAGTGGAGAGAGGGTTCTGATGTCGACTAAAGCTGAATTGTCAGTTTGGATCAGGGAACACTTATTCTGTTAGCGCTGAACTGCTGACGGTGTATGTAGGGCCAAGGTCTGCTTGTCTGGGAAGTGTGTTGCGATGGCAGCAGAACTGCAACACCATTTCCAGTTGTACGCTATCTCGTAAGTACTTCTGTAGGGATATTTCCTGTTTGCCTACTCCTGTTCGCCTACTCCCATTTTGCCTACTTTAGGCCAGAAGTTGTCAACCAGGCTAGGCCAGAAGTGGCATTTTGCCTCCTCCTAAGTGGCTGTGACTAGATGCACCAGTCAACATCAGTGCTAGCAATAAGTTCTGTGGTGTGGTGTAATGAGAAGTTGAAATGAAGTTGAAATTAAGATCAAGCCAAGATTCAAACCTGGGTCTTCTTGATACTGCTCTTACCACAGAGCCACCTAGTCTCGTCCCTAGACCCCACCCTCTGGGAGGCCACCTGTGAGCTCTGTCATTGGACCAGAGGATGACTCCTTATGTTTACCATTCAAGATCTAACAATGAACTCCAATATATAGCAGCAAGAGCGCATAAGAACGGGCGGCCCGTTCTTATGCGCTCTTGATAGCAGTGAACTCCAGCAGTGAATAATCTTTTATTGATTGCCACCTTCACCATGACTGACGAAGTCACAAAAGCTATCTTTATGACTAGCAAGGCTAAACTAGCCTTACTGGACTTATCTGCATGCCTGAAAAGTAGGTAAGTCATTGATAAAAATTATGCATGTACTTGTGAATCTCATCTTTGTGAGTGGCCACTTTGCTCTTTGCTGCCCTCGGGCCGGCGAGGGATCGCTGCTGGCTGGCCCGCGGAAGGTGGGGCTCGTATTTGTTTGGGGTAAGCCCCGGAGAATTTTCCTTGAGCACCCTAATTGCGGAAATGACTTCCGCCGTACATGAACATGCTTCCGCGTTCCAAGACAAAGTGCTTGGCTGCACTGTACATGTGAAAATAGTATCCGGCGTGGCCTTTAGATAGTACAGGGTGAGTCCCAGAGGGACAACTGAGCAGACAGGCAGCAGATAACTAGTCTATTTTATCGAGCGTGTACCTACCTACGAAGCTGAAGCCGAGGTAAGACCATGAAATACAATTGTATTCACGTACTGGTCCTTGCCTGGAGATTTATCATAGATGTATTTCGTCAGTGGGTGGCGAAGGATCAATGGGCGAACCAAGGGTTTGATGAAGTGTTGAAGACATAATTTGTGCTACAGATTAGACTGTCTTCTGTTGTTGTCAAGTTTCACATGCCCAGAGTTTTTCGCCGAAAAAGCTGGCTATAATTTAATAGCCCTCGTAGAAATCCCTCGGGTCTCAGGCTTAACAGAAGTAGGTCAGCTGTCGTGGAACGTGCACATATGCATGACGATTGTACACGAGATTCTGCTGCTGTGGGGATACTCTAAAACCACATTAGCCCACAGTGTCAGCTGGGCTGTGTATAAGTGACCACTTCCTGATGCTGTGTTGTAGTGGGTAGGATGATGGAAGGAACCCACTCACGTGGAGGGGAGAGGATTGGTTGACAAGTGGGGTCAGATAACTTGTTGTATCCACCAGTGTTGTGATGTGACCGCTTGCTTTGCAGGAGAACTTATCCTTCTTCCTCGAGGCGTGCCAGAAGCTTGGGCTTAAGGGATCTCAGCTGTTCAGTCCTGAAGACCTCCAGCTTGGTACTCAAAGCCCACTCTACAAGTCCAGAACGTGAGTTGCCAAGTGTGTTATGAATCATTGTTTGTGCGAGTAGTAGAAATATACAAAAAGACCCATACATTGTGTATCACATTATTGGGGGTGTTGTGTCGGGGTTGTATAAGTCTTCTGCCTCCATTGAGTTGAGGCAAGGGTGGAGGGTGGATCAACTTTGGTGGCTCCATAAGCCTTTGTACGCTCATTGCCGTGTTGTTAGACAGGATTTTTGAGCTTTGTTGAACATAATGTAAACATCATCCTGCAATGCTTAGGTTTAGTAGATCTCTTCAGCAGCACAAAATGTTTCTCGCACTATTTGTGCAGCCGAAGAAAGTGCAGTTTGCGCCAAAGCTCTCTTTGCTTCCAGACATCCTACCTCCATAGCTTATGACTTCAGCTGGTGCATGAACGGTTGTTTGTTGTCAGTACAGTAAACAGTCAACTCTTTGTCCACCACACAAAGTGGAGGCATGCACCGGCTCAAGAGCGCATAAGAACAAGCGGCTAGAGTAAGAGTGTGTAACTCCAATAGAAGCTCGCAGTCCGGTCAAAACTATTGAACCGTACTTAAAATAGAACATCCGGTCACGTGCTTAGCAACAATGGCTTATGTTACGCAGCATGCACAGTACGTGTTACTATTTTTAGTACTGGTGGTAAATTCCGTCCGGTTTCAAATTTTACGGAGTTACACGCTCTTACTCAAGCTGCCCGTTCTTATGCGCTCTTGACCGTAATATGTGTCGTACAGTACCCATATGTAGTGTTACACACAGACACATAGGTGCACTTACACTCTGTGTGTGGTGGTTGGTCACCCTGTTTGACTGTGTGGTATTCACTACTATATTCTCTGAAAATATGCACCTTTGTGTCAATGTACTAGAATTTCATCTGCCACTTATTGGCAGGCATTCTGGCTGCACTGTAAACAGTAATATATCCATTGGCTATGTTTTGTTATGGTTGAGTATCTTCTCAAGAGGGTGCTAGTTTTCGTATTGCTTGCTCAGCCAGCTGTTCAACAAAGCATTATGTCATAGTAAGAGGACTATCTAATTAATATGAGCATTCTGATTGGTCAGCTCGAGTATGCCATCAAACGGTCAGAGATAGAAGGTGTGTCAGTATGACATGTGTGCATCAGTGTTTACAAATGAAAAACATAATACAAACTAAAGCTTATCCATGCAGCAATTCATAATCAGTAAGATACTCCACAGGCCTGAGGACACCCTTAACCATTCTGTAAGCCAATCCATAACCCAAGCCATAAATTGACATAATTATAATGAACCATTAGGCAAGCCAGCCCTCTTGGGGAAACACAGCACATGCCCCACATATCCCACATGGATGTACTGTGACTGTCAATACACATCTCTTCACCCTGCCCTAAGCTCACATCAAGCAGTCTAGCTTGATAGACCAAGTTGTCAGGTGATTCTCCAGGAGTCCTCAGTTGCCAGAGGAAGGAATGTGTGTTGGACCTAGTGAATTCACTCGTTGTTTCGTCTCCAACAATTGACAATTGCTTGTTTTGTTGTATAAGAATGGCTAGCACTAGGCACCTATTAACCCCTCCCTATCCTTGTTCACAAGCAGGGTGGGGGATTACTAGGAAACAAGCCTACCCCTCCCTGTTATACTGGTGCTATAGCACTGGAATGTGTACTTACATCTTCCTGAAAGTGTGGGGTATGAAGGAAGTGGTTTGTTGGGAGTGTAAGCCGACTGGCTCCTGCTCTCTTGCCGCATTGGGAAGAGAGTCTGGCTTCTGATCCCCAGCGGGATATGAGCTTGGACAACAGCAGCTTGGTCAGCCATGAGTACATCTCATGTGGCTCAAACTATATGTGTTCATAATTAGTGCAGGCATAATCTTGATCACAAAGTTATAGAGTGTGGAAAGAGTTTGTCTAGTCTCCTGAGTTCTAGCTGGAGGGCATCTGCCTGTCTTCTCGAGTACAGTATAGTTCAGTTTCAGTATGCCTGTGTGGATTGCAGCTTTCATTGTGTGCAGCCAATATCCTGTCAGTGGAAGCTGTATATGTGTTACACCATTATACACAAAGGCTAAGTGCCTTGTTAGTCTTTCTGTTAAACCATAAGTGTCTCGTGAAGGGATTCCACCAATACTGTATGTGGCGTCTTCTCTCCAACAGTTGATCTAAGCTGCATGTTCCAAATTTTGTTGAGTTTTCACAGCTGTGACACTTGAAGTAGCTCTGACTGTATATCACTTCCCCCTCTTAGAGGAGGACATCCTATTGCAGTTGGGAAGCATTATGGTTTGTCCTCATTAGCATGTACAATGGAAGTTGGAAGGCTGCACACTCAACTGAACCCATCCATGGGGCCACTGTGTACCCTCTGATCTAAGCTGTTGGCTGTACATATGTGTGTGTTTTGAAGTGGAGCAACATGCATTATGTAAACTACAGCATGCCAATACCGGCTTAGCCTCGTTCCCAGAACAAATGGAGAGGGCCTGGGAATGAGGCTAGGACCAACTGTTAGAGATTCTTTCTTGTGTAAATATAGTACATAGTGCTCATTATTGCCATAGCAGCCTGTAGGGGAGGACACTGGTTGCCAAGGCAGCCTGTAGGGGAGGACAGGCCATGTCACTGCTTGGCATTGCCGAGGCAAATTGCTGTCTACCCCTCCACTTCCTGGTATGTGCAAATTATGTCTGCCATGGAGACAGTCAGGAGTTGTACAGGTGGAATTGTCACTGTCAATGGCCGAAATAATAAACACTTGAGCACATGTTGGTGAAAGCCTCCTTAGCATGATGTAGTGTTACTGTGTAATGTACGACAGCTGACTGTCATACACTAGCCTCATTTCCAGGTTTACCCCAGCTCAAGTTTTTGATTGCTTGCAGAAGGCGATCAAAAACTGGAGCTAGGGAAGGCTTGGGAAGAAGGGTAGTCACACACACAGTCTGTGGTATAATAACTTAATGTACAACAGCTGACTGGCATACACACAGTCATGTGGTACATGTACTACAGAACAGCTGACTGGCATACATCCATTAATACAGTGTATAGTGCAGAAGAGCCAGGATGGCTGTACCTAAGTGCTGCATAAGTGCTCCAATCAGTGGTGCCATATGGAGCCCTGACTCTTAAGTGAGGATAGACCCCCCCCCCCCCCCCCCATCCTGGTAATTATTTTGTTTACAACTGTAGCACAGCATTCATATGTTTATTATGCTGGAATTTAACTGTTATGCATTAGCCTAAGTGGCATGTGGAAAGAGGCTCATTGCTGCTACAATAAACGTAATATTCCCCCAGAATGCCTCCATTTGGATATAATAACATCATTAGGTCGTAAAAAATGTGTTTGGTGGCTCAGAAATGCTCATATCAAGTACTTGACAGTACTACTCGGGCTTTTGCTTGTGTTTGAAGTGTGTGTGATTGACATTTGTGTGAGAGACTTGTACGGGTTGACTGTTTGAGGAGCAGATACTGTACACAACCGCCTGTCCACCTGTAAAGGCTTGCATCCAAGACAGCTGTATGAAGAGACACTACCCTTTGAGGTGTTACTATTCCTCTTTATAAATAAGGCCAGCTAGATTTCTGCCTTTCTTACCTGAGGTAGTGCATGATCCCCATCTCCTAGTCACCCCGGCACCGACTTTATCTTGGCCAAATTGTATCCTGTGCAGTGGGGGGTGACTTTATCCTAGTCCTGTCTTTTTTCAGGAGGTGTGGTTCATTGATTGTTGGTTCTCGGCATGAGTTATTGTTTGTTTGTTTAACTTGGGAGAACAAGTGCCTGTAAATGAGGTGGAATTTCATGTTTGACTTCTCTCCTCTTTAGTGCTGGCAGAGGTGAGAAGGAGAGAAGACTGAGAAACGTAAGTTGCAAATTATCTCATTTAAACAATTCACACTGATTCACAGCATTAGGTTTGAACGCAATGAAAGAATTGCTTGCGTGAATGATTTTAGTAGCTATATTACAAGGTACCTATGTCACAGAACATTTCTTGGAATCTACCGGGTATGTTGTTGGACATTTCTTGGTAGCTACAAGGTACCTATGTCATTATTAGGTGGGACCTGTCTACCAGACAATTTAAGCCACTTGTAGGTTAGTAGGTGTTTCTTGCGTAGATATTCATGAGCAAATAATCTGACCAATCTTCAAATGTACAAAACTTAATTGTACATGTACTTTCAAACCCGAGGGGCCTTCTTCGGGTAATACAGTACTGACACTCTTTACAAAACAGAGCTCTGGTGAAATTTTGTGCATTTGCGCATGAATATCTACACCTAACCTATATACAGTCTTTTGCCTACAAGACTGATGGCAAAGTCTGGACTACTAGACATTTCTTGGTGTGATTTCATGGGGTGAAGAAGCCTCTGTTTATGGTTAGACCACTCCTTTCTAAGCCCTTCACATACCCTTGTATGGTATGCTAGCATCAGTTGGCACTTCTGTGTACACACAACCTTGGGTCATGCAGAAGGCTTCTGCTTCCATCCTGACATAAGATAGATTGCATTTAAGGATGCACACTCCTGGGGTTTGCAGTTTGAAAGTGCAGAGGCATGATTTAAAATTTCTGTCTCCATGGCAACATGTTCTAAAACCATATAAGGAATACACCTGTAAATCTTCCATATGGTGTATATGGCAGTCCTGTGTATAAATTGAAGATTATTTCATCATGTGTTTGAACACATCACCATGTGCTGAAGTGCCATATCGCTGAACTTCCATATAAGGGCGGGGCTCACACTCCTTCATAAACACATGAATATCTGATGCATCTATGAGGCATATATGAGCCCTGCCATGGCAGTTCAGCGATATAGAGCTTCGAAGGTGGTGATGTGTTTGAAATATGCAAATGAATAATCTTACATGAGACTGCCCACGTTTTTGTCCTGTTCATACTTTGGAGAAGTGTATCCTGGGAACAAGGCTAGGGAAGTGTGTGAGGGAATTAGCCTCGTTCCCAGGCCTACCCCGTTTTTTGTTCTTTGGTTTGCGTTCAGTATAATACACGGAAGCGGAAGAGCGCGAAAAACGGGGAAGGCCTGGGAACACTTGTCATGTGAATGACGTCTGGTGGACGCGAGGTGGACGTAGGGGGGGGGGGGCGGTGCCCAACTACAAATCCGTGTGCAATAAACCATAGAGCGAGTTTCTTACCAGTACTGTCGATCTCGTGAACGTCTGGAGTCCGGGCTATCGTTGGAGCGCTCGATGATGAAGTCTAGTACGTTATTTGTAGTTGGGCACCGCCCCCCCCTACGTCCACCTCGCGTCCACCAGACGTCATTCACGTGACAAGTGTTCCCAGGCCTTCCCCGTTTTTTGCGCTCTTCCGCTTCCGTGTATTATACTGAACGCAAACTGAAGAACAAAAAACGGGGTAAGCCTGGGAATGAGGCTAGGTGGGAATGTGGTTGCCTCTTTTGGCCAGCAGGGGGGCAAATTCATCACCTGTGCTATACCCAACAATGCCTTAGCTAATCACCATTACCTTAAATGGCCAGTGTAATGCCAATGATTGCCTTAATTACTACATTATAACACATGCCCTGTAGCTACCCTTTTGTGTGCTTACTCCATAAACCACACTGTAGCCTATTGTTCACAGAGAGAGTAAATAATGCAGTGCCCTTGGTTGGTATCCTGAGTCCCACCTGTGTGAGTGTAGCCACTATAGCTACAACTATACATGGACAGAGCAACACACTAGCATTGTACCCAGGCCATATGTATTACCATGCATCCTTGATCGGACGCTGCAGCTCCTGTTGTTTTCACCATTCGTTTTTGTGTGGTTACTATGAGCCTGGTGCGTATCAGTGATGGCAGGCTAAGGTTAGCCTTGTTCCCAGGCTCTCCCTGTTAGGGCGAGGGGAGAGAGCCTGGGAATGAGGCTAAGGTTAGCCTTGTTCCCAGGCTCTCTCCCTGTCGGGGCGAGGGGAGAGAGCCTGGGAATGAGGCTAAGGTTAGCCTTGTTCCCAGGCTCTCCCTGTCGGGGCGAGGGGAGAGAGCCTGGGAATGAGGCTAAGGTTAGCCTTGTTCCCAGGCTCTCCCTGTCGGGGTGAGGGGAGAGAGCCTGGGAATGAGGCTAAGGTTAGCCTCATTCCCAGGCTCTCTCCCTGTCGGGCAAGGGGAGAGCCTGGGAACGAGGCAATACAGCTAAGCCTAGGGAGCCATGTACTCTGCTGGGTAAGCACAATGGGACAACTGGCAGTAGTACATGCAGCCTCTTAGTTCCGCTGTCAGCAGTGGAAACCAGTCACAAAATGTGAACAGTGCCAGCACTATAGCTTGGTGACCATCATTGGCAAGTATTTGTACACTTGACGTGTGTCTCCTATACTAGCCATGGCTACTATTCGAGGGTGGCGTTTATTTTTGCTCAGAGCTTTGAATTGTGTGGCTACTATCCAAGGGCAGCATCTGATCAAGGAAGTATGATAAGTGATCACTTGCTCTATAGTATGGTGAAATGGAAGCAGGAATGGCTCAGTATCGAAATCAGTTGTTGCTGAGCTTCTTTTGTCTTCTCCTATGAAGTTAATATAATATTAACAGCTGCATACTTAGCATGCTTAGTCTAATAGTTCAAATTACGCTATCTTTGAAGGCACTTGACACACACCTGTGAGAGTAGCCCGTGTTTATCTTCACAGCAAGTGACCATGACCCAGGTAGTACAAACATGGAGTACAGTAGTCTAAGCTGCAATGGCTACTCAGCTGTTGGTTGTGATGAGTGCGGGCACACCCTAGTGGAACAATTTGTTGAGTATGTACAAATTGTGTACCAAATTGTGTACCAAATTGCCCGTGCGGCTGTTTCCTTCATTCCTGTGTACTTGCCACACCCTTAAGACTACATTTCAGTGGCAATTTTAACTGGGACACTAATTGGCAGGTTAATGCACTACATCTCAAAATGGGCCCGGTGGCAATGGCAAATACCGTATTTCTTCGATCAGACACCGCGGCTACTATTTTTTCGCTGTTCGTTTTCTTTTTTGTGGCTACTATTCGAGGGCGGCGTTTTTTCCTTGGAAAGTCTGCAGACATCAACGATGGCTGGATAAGGCACTTACGAGGTTCCTGGCATGAGTTGGCAATGTTCTGACATCAGACGACCACCACTGCACACAATCATCTATATACTGTACAGGTGGTACTGAATGCTTCAGTCATACACCCAGCAGCTGCTCACTGTGTCCATCCACTTTCTCTGTTTTGCTTCATAACATCAAAATATGTCTCTAAGTCAAAATGTTCAACGCAATGAAAACCTTGCCATTCTGCCGTTCACCCATCATACTTGTCTCATCTGGGGTGACTAACATGTAGCCAGACTTGTTAATAGGCCTGGGAATGAGGCTAGCTACTGGGATGACGAACATGTAGCCATATAGTCTCATTCCCAGACTTGTTAATAGGCCTGGGAATGAGGCTAGCTACTGGGATGACGAACATGTAGCCATATAGTCTCATTCCCAGACTTGTTAATAGACCTGGGAATGAGGCTAGCTACTGGGATGACGAACATGTAGCCATATAGTCTCATTCCCAGACCTGTTAATAGGCCTGGGAATGAGGCTAGCTACTGGGATGACGAACATGTAGCCATATAGTCTCATTCCCAGACCTGTTAATAGGCCTGGGAATGAGACTAGCTACTGGGATGACGAACATGTAGCCATATAGTCTCATTCCCAGACCTGTTAATAGGCCTGGGAATGAGACTAGCTACTGGGATGACGAACATGTAGCCATATAGTCTCATTCCCAGACTTGTTAATAGGCCTGGGAATGAGGCTAGCTACTGGGGTGACAAACATGTAGCCATAAAGGTACTAACCCTGCTAGGATGACCAACACAAGAATGATTGAGGTGTTACCACCCCTATGCTGGTTGTGTTCCTTACAGGTTGCGGTGACACTCTTCTGGTTGAGTCGTGCGGTGCAAGCACTGCCATCGTACTGTGGACCCCTACTGCACCTTGACCGCTCTACACTCGGGGAGTTTGACTCACTTGTGAAGGTATGTGTTTGAAGGAGAGAGGGGGGGAGGGAGGCAAGTTTTAGGTCAGCCATGCCAGTCTGTGGCTATGCAGCAGGTAACATCTGGGCTACAGCTATGTGTTTCATTTTGACCTTGGTGTTTCATTCTGACCTTGGTGTTTGGCTCCATATTTAGGATATGTAGCTATTCTTCTGATATATGGTTTGAGTGTGTGTGTGTGTGTGTGTGTGTGTGTGTGTGTGTGTGTGTGTGTGTGTGTGTGTGTGTGTGTGTGTGTGTGTGTGTGTGTGTGTGTGTGTGTGTGTGTGTGTGGTGTGTGTGTGGTGTGTGTGTGTGTGTGTGTGGTGTGTGTGTGTGTGTGTGTGTGTGTGTGTGTGTGTGTGGTGTGTGTGGTGTGTGTGTGTGGTGTGTGTGTGTGTGTGTGTGTGTGGTGTGTGTGTGTGTGTGTGTGTGTGGTGTGTGTGTGTGTGTGCGTGTGTGGTGTGTGTGTGTGTGTGGTGTGTGTGGTGTGTGTGTGTGTGGTGTGTGTGTGTGTGTGTGTGGTGTGTGTGTGTGTGTGTGTGTGTGTGGTGTGTGTGTGTGTGTGTGTGTGTGTGTGTGTGTGGTGTGTGTGTGTGTGTGGTGTGTGTTTCTATGTGTGTCTGTGTGTGCCTGTGTGGGTGTGTGTATAATCTGTGTACGTGTGTGTACATGAACAAACTGCATGTAGGCTACTTTGTGAGGAATGGATCAGCCTACACTGGAAGGAATTCATGCTAACATAAATTAGAATTGCAAGCTACCCGAGACTATTTAAACGCTACATGCATACAATACCTGGTAGATATGAATACCATTGGTCCTACTTACATGTCATCAGAGATGAAGTGTGTCACATTTCCTCTCCACCTCTCTTGTTACTTCTCCTTCCTCTTCATTCTGCTCTTTCTCCTCCCCTTCCCATTCTCCTTCTCTCTCACCTCTTCTTTGCCTTACTTTTTATCTCTACTTTTTTCTCCCTCACTCCCTCCCTCCCTCCCTCCCTCCCTCCCTCCCTCCCTCCCTCCCTCCCTCCCTCCCTCCCTCCCTCCCTCCCTCCCTCCCTCCCTCCCTCCCTATCCCCTCCCTCCCTTCTTTCCTTTCTTTACCCTCCTTTTCTCTCTCCCCCCTCCATTTCATCTTCTGGTGTTTACAATAGTCTCCAGGACCTCTCTCCCCAAGCCCACAAACAAGAAGAAACCGTAGTTTCTCCTCCCCAGAAAGTACCACTGGCTCCGACCTTGATACTTCTTCCTCCATCGACAGAGACCAGAGAACAACCAAGGACTCTCCTACAACTAAAGAAGTTCAAAGTGTTGTGACACACACGTGTGACACTGAGAAACAATCCGTCTCCCATATTGTCCTCTACTTGGGAAATAAGAGTCATCCTACAGTCACTCAAAGCAAGTCAGAAGATATCCAGCCCACTGAGACCAACGATCCAGCTTCC
This sequence comes from Agelas oroides, assembly GCA_949130485.1. Classification (NCBI taxonomy): domain Eukaryota; kingdom Metazoa; phylum Porifera; class Demospongiae; order Agelasida; family Agelasidae; genus Agelas; species Agelas oroides. The sequence goes on along the minus strand of OX422196.1, from coordinate 5,645,667 downwards.
TCAGAAGGAGAAGTTGTAAGAGAGCGAGCAGACAGTTTCACTGAGGGTGTCCTAGTGGAAGAAGAGAGTCTCACCACACCACAGACATTTCTCAGTCTGGAACACAGCCTTCTCAACGGCCGAGCAAACTCCCTGTCTGACTCTCAGAGTTGTGAATCAACAACCTCTCCTAGTGAAGTCTCCACCATCGTCCTACGTGAGCAACCAACCTCTTCACGTTGCAGTAGATCTGTATTAGGAAGTGAGTCGAGTCATAAGTCTGGGTTGTCGGAGACAGACTCTGTGTTCAACAGCCCGGTTGACAAACATCACAATAGTGACCCAGACATTGAGGCTGCAGACTTTGTGTTCTCTCCCGACACCGACACTCTTGCTCCCTCCTCTACTGCTCTACCTGAATCGCAGGAGGCAGCAACTGACAGTAATACATTGCCTCCCCCCCCTCAGTTCAGTGATTCTCTTAGCATAGCCGAAGTCAACGGCACTGACTTGCTTCCACTTGACTTCAAGGGTGACTTGGAGTCTTGGAGCCAGGAGAGTAGTGGTGCATGTTACAGCTCACCCCATGAAGAAGACTCTGCTGCCTTACACTTCAGCTTGACCCAATCCCACCCCGAGCACTTGAGCCAGCAGAGCACAGACAGTCCAACGACTCCTCGGAAATCACAGACTGACTCCGTTTTGAAGAGTTCTACTGTGCACACCAATTTCACAGGAGAAACGCCTCAGACCGAGTTGAAAAGGAACATTATTTTAGCTCAAGAAGAAGCTGTAGACAGTGTTCTTCAACCATCACAAGCGGACCTCAAAGTACCCTCTACTAGTGGCAGTATTCTATCTGGAAGGGCTTTTGCTGAATCACTCTTTGAAGAAGTTTTTGACTCTCCGTCTGTTGCTTTGAAAGAGTCCCCCCTGCAATCGCGTCCTTCGTCTTCCTGTAGTTGTGAGTCTAGCAGTTCCTCTATCATAGTTGTGAAGTATTCTGATCAGAGCCTACAAGGAGACAAAAGGATATCCGACATCCTTCCTCCTCCAGCTGATGTGAGCTCCAACAGTAGTTTCAACGGTGACGAAAATTCTCTCAGCTCTTTGAAGGCAAAACAGAAGCAGTGTGACTCTGAAGTACTACAAATTAGACCAGAGACTGATAGGCCAGCGACTGATAGGCCAGATAGAACAAATTTGGTGGACATGGCTGGAATTTTAGCTGTCTATCAATCTCCCTCTAATCGCGTCAATATGGTGCCCCATCACAGCTTGAATGTCCAAACGATGACTGGACTGGACTCTCCTTCTTTCCAGGTTAGAGAGTGGAGTAGCACCAATTATTTTGGCATCAGTATCGCCCATCACTACCAATTGTCTCAATACTGCAGTTACATTATGTGTGAACGACTGGTGTGATTATGCCTGACTAATTGTACAATGAAGGGTTCCATGTGGAAGCACCTTCTAGTATACAGATGTGTATGAACACATGTGTACAGTAGTACGTACCTCCATAAGAGAGTGTTACAGAGAATTTGGGTTGCGTCCCAAATCTTTTGTTATACATCAAGTTTACAGAGCTTGTTTTTTCGTGAATGTCAGTGGTGTAGCAAGAGCGCATAAGAACGGCTGAGTAAGAGCGTGTAACTCCATGCAATAGATACCTGTAGTTTGGGAAAAATTATTGAACTGTACTTAAAATAGAACACCTGGTCACATGCTTATAGCAACAATGGCTTATGTCTACGCAGCGTGCACAGTACTTGTTACTATTTTTAGTACGGGTGGTAGATTCCGCCCGGTCTCAAATTTTACGGAGTTACACGCTCTTACATGTACTCTAGCTGCCCGTTCTTATGTGCCCAGTAGTGGTGTAGCTAGCTAATGAGAGACTGAACTGCCAGAGTCTTCTGTGCTTTGTGGGATTTTGAATGCAGCTGAACTTCACTGTGGCTATGCAACATGGTCTCTCATGCAGCCTGGGGAGCAAGGCGTGCATGGTCATCAGTAAATCTCTCGCACCTACATTAAATGATTGTATCTCCATGGGGCATTCCAAGAGCTGGTATATTACTCTGAGGGTAGAGCTTGCCTGTCATGTGACACTCTCTCCTCCTCTAGAAAAGTACAGTCAAACCCAGGACCCTTCATGTGATCCCCTCGGCAAGCACCTCCTCCCTTCCCAACTCCCACACTCACACCCCTACACCCACTTCCACCAGCTCCAAGGCCACCCCTAACAGTTGCCATGACAACGAGGAGGTCCAGGTGTCTGGGGAGTGTCAGAACACTGCACAGAGTCCTACTGAGCCAGCAGCGGTCAGAGTCTCTAAGGGGAGTGGCAGTAGGGAACAGGTGAACATTAGCAATTGTCAGTGCATTTAGCTCCGAGTAGGTAGGAATAAACTTGACATAAGCTGTGTTCTTAGCCACCTGCAATTTAAAGAAAAACCAATTTTGTTCGAACAAGTTGCTACAATGCAATTTAAAGGCATAACGATGTGATGTGATCCTGTTTGCATACCAGGCCAAATGGTTCATAAACAAGCAAATTGAGGGTGTATATACAATCCTGTGCTGAGTGCTAGAATGTTACTGAGAACAATTCTAGTGGCCCAAACTGCTCCTCCTTATTTGTGTAGAAGTGAAATTTTCTTGTCAGGAAGAACTCTTGATTTGCTGAGAGAACAGTTAATGACATGACTCCACTAGTGCTTTTTTTGCATCCTTTGGAAGGTCTTATTCCCAGGCTCCCCCAGCCTTCTGGTCGCATAATGTACGAAAAACTGGGGAGGAAAGGTCTTATTCCCAGGCTCCCCCAGCCTTCTGGTCGCATAATGTACGAAAAACTGGGGAGGAAAGGTCTTATTCCCAGGCTCCCCCAGCCTTCTGGTCGCATAAAGTACGAAAAACTGGGGAGGAAAGGTCTTATTCCCAGGCTCCCCCAGCCTTCTGGTCGCATAATGTACGAAAAACTGGGGAGGAAAGGTCTTATTCCCAGGCTCCCCCAGCCTTCTGGTCGCATAATGTACGAAAAACTGGGGAGGAAAGGTCTTATTCCCAGGCTCCCCCAGCCTTCTGGTCGCATAAAGTACGAAAAACTGGGGAGGAAAGGTCTTATTCCCAGGCTCCCCCAGCCTTCTGGTCGCATAATGTACGAAAAACTGGGGAGGAAAGGTCTTATTCCCAGGCTCCCCCAGCTTTCTGGTCGCATAAAGTACGAAAAACTGGGGAGGAAAGGTCTTATTCCCAGGCTCCCCCAGCCTTCTGGTCGCATAATGTACGAAAAACTGGGGAGGAAAGGTCTTATTCCCAGGCTCCCCCAGCCTTCTGGTCGCATAATGTACGAAAAACTGGGGAGGAAGCAGGGTACAGGACTAGCTCCATCATGCTCAAGTACACACAAACTAACACATTGACACTCTATACTGTTATCTTCCTCTCAGTTCCATCAATTTTCCACTCCCTTTCATTCCCGCTTTCCTTTGCCATCTCCTTCTTCTCCTACTCCCTCTCTCCCTCCTCTCCCTCCTTCCTCTCCTTCCTTCCTCTCCTTCGTTTATTTCCCTCCTCCTCCATCCCCATTCCCTCCTCTCCCACCTCCCCCTTCCCTCTCTCCACTCACAGCAGCCCCACCCAGCTGTGAGCAGTCTCAAAGTACAAGCAGTGGACATCTCACGGGTATGTTCAGACGCCCTCCCACGGACCATGCATGCAGCAAAGATGATAGTCTACCAGGGATCACTGGAGGAGGGTGCAGCAGCCAACCCGGCAGCAGATCATGAGACGCCAGACTTTCTTTCAGACGTCACCAACACTGCTGTTGAGGTTGGCAGCAGTGTCGATGACTCAGAAAAGCTCTCTATGACTGATTCCCACCAATCTACGTCATCAATATTTAATGACATGGGCAGCCAAGGAGAACTCAATTCAGAACACATACCAGCAGATGAATCTACAGCAAATGGTCGTTTAAGTTCTACTGACATTACTGAAAGTGTTTCCGCCAGTACCTCCATCCTAAACAGCATTATGGAAATTGCAAGGAAACATTCGAGTACACAGCTAGACGATAGACGCCAAAAAAATGAGGCAAAAGAAGGAAGGAGTACATCCAAAAACACTCGTCCCATTAGTGCCCCGATTCACTCATCACCTATGAGCGGGTCCTACACTCTTCCTTCTAGCCTGACGCAAGCTGAGCTGAGGAAATCCAGGGAGAAGAGAGTCTCTCTGGACGAGGAGAGACAGAAACGAAGGGCTAGCATCAAAGAGAGTGCACGGGCAGCTTTGCAGTATTCTAAACATCGGTCCCTTCCAAGACAGTATTCATCACCTTTGAGCAAGTCACTAGGGTCAGAAGAGGAGTTCCTCAGTTTAGACAGTCGGAAATCTTCCTCCCCTGCTGTCGTCCCAGGAGTGACGTCCCCAGTCAAAGTGGCACCAGAGAGCTCCCCGGTCCATCTGAACCTGAGAATCTTGAGTGTGGATGAGACCCGAAAGGCTAGCTTTAACCAGATTGATGAGATCTGGCGTCAGGTTGAGAGCGGAAGTGATGACGTCCCCATACTAACAGAACTTGGGGGCAGTCTGGACACGAGAACCAATGGAAACCAGGACTCTCCTATCTTGAGACCCACCCACAGTCTGTCTACCAGTAGTGGCAGTGGAAAGGCGAGTGACCAGAGTTGGTCCAAGGATGCTCAGGAGGACGAGCATATCTCACCAGTAAGAACTAACATCACTGTTGACACCACCTCACCACAGGGAGGTGTGTTCTCCCATGCTGAGTCCTCAGACCATGAGGTAGTCACGGAGTCTGATGTGGAGCTGACCCTAGAGGAAACTCTAGAGGCAGCCCCACCCCCCTTGCATTCCACACCCATACACAATGCACCTGCAGCTCCCATCCTGCTGGAGACAAGCCAAACAGAAGAACTATCTATCAATGTTAAAGGTAGGTGTGAGTGAGTGAGTGAGTGAGTGAGTGAGTGTGTGAGTGAGTGAGTGTGTGTGTGTGAGTGAGTGTGTGTGTGTGTGTGTGTGTGTGTGTGTGTGTGTGTGTGTGTGTGTGTGTGTGTGTGTGTGTGTGTGTGTGCGCGTGCGTGCGCGTGTGCGTGTGTGCACACACTGGTTGTAAAGAATATGGATCTACCACTGTCTCCTCAATCTCACATGCATGCACACAACTCTTCTCCAGCAATCGACTCTCTCCTGGAGTCGCTCCGCTCTCTGAATGAGAAGGTGGGCACATACGATGAGGAGGAGGAATTCAGGATGCTTGAGGAGATGCTGCGTAGCAACACCTTCAAGAAGGCCAAAGAGGTAGGGACACTCCCACTGAGGCAGCTAGCAAAGATTCTCCTAGTCACATGTATGGCCAGATATAATGGGTAGGGTTCTATGAACTAGAATACTGCTAGAAACCAGATGAATGCCCCTCCCCAAGCAGTGTGGGTATGAACGTAGGTTGTCACATGATCATTGAGCACATGTACAGACCTTAAAGCTGGCATAGGAGGCATCTACCCTTGCCTCTGTAATAATGCTACTCAGTAATTCCTCCTTTGTCTGACATTGCTGTGCTGCGTTCTCCAAGAGGATACTGTTCTCTTGTGTGCTTGAGTGTCATTATGTACATGCCAAACCAAGCCTAAGATCTGTTGTGTGTTGACTAATACAGGCTCAACAGTGGAAATAAATATTTTAACAGTGAATGCACTGTGATTTTGACCATGTGTACATGTAGTGGACCAGCAGGTTCCCAGGCCTTCCTAGCGTCCAGTTTTTGATCACTTGCAGCGACTGTATGCAAACATTGGACAGTGGGGAGGCGTGGGAATGGGGGTTACTATTGTAATCATTATTGCAATGCAAAGTAAGGACACCTAGGCTAATCAGTACAGTGGAGGCACTTGACAAAGTCCCCACATCGTATATTATTCTCTCCCTGAAATGAATCTGATCCTGAAATTCTGATCCCTGAAATGAGATTGTCTTGCTAACCTGATTCCTAAAACGAAGGCACTTTTTGGGGTGTCCAGGGATTCCACTGTACTTATTGTTTGTCTTGAGCTACGTATTGAGAGAATAAGAAGCAAAGTGCCTATGCTGTAGAGAGCCATACTGTAGAGAGCCATACTGTAGAGAGCCATACTGTAGAGAGCCGTACTGTAGAGTGTTGTACTGTAGAGAGCCATACTGTAGAGAGCTGTACTGTAGAGAGCCGTGCTGTAGAGAGCCGTACTGTAGAGAGCCGTGCTGTAGAGAGCCGTACTGTAGAGAGCCGTACTGTAGAGAGCCGTACTGTAGAGAGCCGTACTGTAGAGAGCCGTACTGTAGAGAGCTGTACTGTAGAGAGCCGTGCTGTAGAGAGCCGTACTGTAGAGAGCCGTACTGTAGAGAGCTGTACTGTAGAGAGCCGTGCTGTAGAGAGCCGTACTGTAGAGAGCCGTACTGTAGAGTGTTGTACTGTAGAGAGCCGTACCGTAGAGAGCCGTACTGTAGAGAGCCGTACTGTAGAGAGCCGTACTATAGAGAGCCGTACTGTAGAGTGTTGTACTGTAGAGAGCCGTACTGTAGAGAGCCGTACCGTAGAGAGCCGTACTGTAGAGAGCCGTACTGTAGAGAGCCGTACTGTAGAGTGTTGTACTGTAGAGAGCCGTACTGTAGAGAGCCGTACCGTAGAGAGCCGTACTGTAGAGAGCCGTACTGTAGAGTGTTGTACTGTAGAGAGCCGTACTGTAGAGAGCTGTACTGTAGAGAGCTGTACTGTAGAGAGCCGTACTGTAGAGAGCCGTACTGTAGAGAGCTGTACTGTAGAGAGCCGTACTGTAGAGAGCCGTACTGTAGAGAGCCGTACTGTAGGGTGTTGTACTGTAGAGAGCCGTACTGTAGAGAACCGTACTGTAGAGAGCCGTACTGTAGAGAGCCGTACTATAGAGAGCCGTACTGTAGAGTGTTGTACTATAGAGAGCCGTACTGTAGAGTGTTGTACTGTAGAGAGCCGTACTGTAAAGAGCCGTACTGTAGAGAGCCGTACTGTAAAGAGCCGTACTGTAGAGAGCCGTACTGTAGAGAGCCGTACTGTAGAGAGCCGTACTGTAGAGAGCCGTACTGTAGAGAGCCGTACTGTAGAAAGCCGTACTGTAGAGAGCCGTACTGTAGAGAGCTGTACTGTAGAGAGCCATACTGTAGAGAGCCGTACTGTAGAGAGCCGTGCCGTAGAGAGCTGTACTGTAGAGAGCCGTACTGTAGAGAGCTGTACTGTAGAGAGCCGTACTGTAGAGAGCCATAATGTAGAGAGCCGTACTGTAGAGAGCTGTACTGTAGAGAGCTGTACTGTAGAGAGCTGTACTGTAGAGAGCCGTACTGTAGAGAGCTGTACTGTAGAGAGCTACAGTAGAGAGCCGTACTGTAGAGAGCCGTACTGTAGAGAGCTACTACTGAGAGAATGTTAATTGGAGGTCAGTTTGTGTCACTGGTGGAGATATGATACATGTGTTCCCTACAGTTCCATGATGGCATGCGCAACCTGCTGGCAGGTGCTGCTGGTGCTCCCAGGCCGGTGGTGAGGAGAGCAGTCCCTGTCTCTCAACTGGTAAGGGGTTGATTACTGTGGGGTCTAGAGGTGTTCCCTCCCCTCCCCACACATTTACATCTACCCTTTGCTTCATACCCCCTTCCCTCTCCATCTCTTCTCTTTGTATACCTCACAGTCCCTCCTTTCTCCTCGTACGCACCTCAAACTTTCACCCCCCTCACACTCCTTTCTCTCCCACTCCGCTTCATATACCTTCCTTTTCCACATATGTCCCCTCATACCTCCCTACACAACCTCCCCTCTCCGCATACCCCCGCCCTTCCCCTCTCCACATACCTAACCTCTAGCCTCGAACCCAGGCTTTCCATTCTGGATTTTGTCTCGCAGCTTTGGAGAAAAATCGGTCCAAAGCTGCGAAACAAAATCCCGAACGGAAAGCCTGGGTTCGAGGCTATCTAACCTCTCCCCTTTCCATGTACATGTACCTTACACCCCCTCTCCCCTTCATGCAGGTACGTCAGCACCTCCACCATCACACTGAACCATCTCCAAATGTAGACGAACTCAGCACCCTGCTCAGACATCCCCATGTGCAGGTACACACACACACACACACACACACCACACACACGCACACACACACACACACGCGCACACACACACACACACACACACACACACACACACACACACACACACACACACACACACACACACACACACACACACACACACACACACACACACACACCCTCATCACATTGTTGCGCACACACATTATCACCACAAAACAGGCACTGATGTTTTGCCATGACAGAGTAGCAAACTGTGACTTCTATATTTCTGCCAAGAAGTTTCACCGGACCACCCAGGATCCCGTTGACCTCATTCTCTCTCCCTCTGTCTCCAACTTCCATCCTTCTGACCGTCCCTTGAACACATCCGTCCCTCTCTCCAGGGATGTCCCCACCACACGCAAGGAGAATGCCACCATTGTTTTCCTTGAGAGAAGTAACAGGCCGCTGGTAAGAGGAAAGGAGGGAGAGAGGGAGGAGGGGAGGGAGGGAGGGAGGGAGGGAGGGAGGGAGGGAGGGAGGGAGGGAGGGAGGGAGGGAGGGAGGGAGGGAGGGAGGGAGGGAGGGAGGGAGGGAGGGAGGGAGGGACGGACGGACGGACGGACGGACGGACGGAGGGAGGGAGGGAGGGAGGGAGGGAGGGAGAAAAGGAGGGCAGAAGGAGGTTGGTTATATGTTGTGAGGTTGTTTGTCACTATCATCAAGAGTATAAATGACCTTATAGTAAGAAGGTGATCATATGGAACAGCTCTCGAAATTAAGGCAGAGAAGCATCTGATTTTTGTGTGTTTTGTGCTGAGCATTGTTAAAACTTCAACTGATGATCAATGAAGTAGTGTATCACGTCTATCCACGGGATGGAGTCTCTATGCAGCAGCTAGCGTTTAGACTATTGAAGTGTGGTTTTTGAGCACTTTGGGTGGCGAGGTAAACTGAGAGTTGTGGAAGAGAGGGGGACCAAGGCTCTTCTAGTCTCGTTCCCAGACCCTCAGCAAGATCCTCAGTACCATACTGAGGGTCTGGGAACGGGACTAAGGCTCTCTAGGTCCCCTCCTAGATCCACCACTGCATTGACACTCTCCTCCTCTCTTCTACTCATGTAGGGATGCACAATATACAAGCACGAGGATGCTGTCTTCGTTGGGAAACTGCTGAAGGGCTGTGATGCTGAGCAAAGTGGTATGTGCTGACAATCCTCTGTGTTAAATGGTGTGTTGCTGTGAAGAAGCTACGTGTAGAAACAGTCGAGTTATCAGTCTACACGCAGACCTCGAAATTTATTCCACCCACATAACCGCGTGACATAATCAAATCTGGTATGAATAGTAATGAACTCAACGCATGGTGAACTTTCAAACACTGCATCTCCCAGTTAGCAAGCTTAATCGAGATGATACTCATGCGGCGTGTTGAGAGATCTGTCTACTGTAAGTTCATGGCGATGTTATTTCCGCTGGCTGCTTCGTATGGCAGTAGAGGTAGTGCTTGCTCGCAAGATTCAGGTTCAGATATGGGCCATCTTTGGTTTGTGGTACAAATATGGGCAAAGTGGAGGTACAAGACGATCGTCGCAGCGTGAGTACATTACAATCAGCAGTATAACCTACTTGAGCTAAAAGAAAAAAGCTCAGATTCCGCGGGAAATATGAAGCGTACAATTTTGGAAAAAATGGCCTCACGGCAGGGTTCTTGCTAGATCTACTTCCAAACGGTGCATAGTACAGTAGGCAGGTATGGACATCCTCTCTACACACAGCTATTGAAATGTTAAGTGGGAAGCCAGGATAGTAACTGCTATGGGCAGGGTTTATGAAGTGATCCAAATGATGCTCTTACCTAAATTTCCCACATCCAAACGGTGCTGCAATTAACCAAATGGTGCAAAACCATCCGCTAAAGGCCTAGGATCAAACGTGCAAATGGTAGAGAACATGCTATGAACGCTGCTAGCTCTCCTGGCCATTTAATATAGCTTACAAAAGGTCTGGTTTTCATAGCTATTATACTCTCTGAGATACGAGCGCTTTTGCGAGTGCCCTCGGGACCGCTTTCAGCGGTGAGCGATTTTCAATTGTTGGTACAAATATGGGCAGAACGTCAGAAAACTCCGTAAATTTCTGTGCACGTTCTTTACCACTTTGACTGCACGCTATTCGTATAACTAAGTGCTACTAGCAGTACAAAGCAAGTTATGGCTGAGCAAAATGTTCAGTAATGTGCCAGGATTTTCCCCAGGAATTTTGCGTACTTATTGCTGCAAACTGAATTACAGCTGTATTGCATTGCAACCTGTTGGGTAATCATAGTTTACACAAACTAGTTGTCTGCTTGTAATTATTTTGATAAATGGCTGAGGTAAGGTCTGCATGTAGACTGTTATTGATCAGTAACTGGAGGCGGGGAAGGCCTGGGAACGAGGCTATATTGTTTGGTGACTACAATATACTAGCCTCGTTCCCAGGCCGTTCCCGGCTCCAGTTTTGATCGCTTGCAGTATAAAACGGAGGGGAAGGCCTGGGAGAAAGAGTCACGTGCATGACGTCAGGTAGACGTGAGGGGGGCGGTGCCCGATCGTTGTAATTCACAAACTTTGCGTTGATCAGCCTCGAGTCTACCATACAACGAGCTGTATTGACGCTGTCTTTCGAATGTTACAGTCTCAAGTTCTTGGACAAGATATTACAAGAAGGACCTCGAGATTCTTCGTCGGGCACTGCCCCCCTCACGTCTACCCTCACGTCTACCTGACGTCACGCACGTGACTCTTTCTCCCAGGCCTTCCCCTCCGTTTTTATACTGCAAGCGATCAAAACTGGAGTCGGGAACGGCCTGGGAACGAGGCTAACAATATACATGTGAACTAGCTCTGCGAGCCTGGGAACGAGGCTACATGTGAACATGTAGTATGCCAACAATTAGTAGTATTCATGGTTGCTAATGATTCTACTTATGTGCTATGAATAGTGCTAATTGATTGAGTCGAAACCCACAAGTGTTTCGTACACTCTGTGGGTATAAAAGCAGAGCAGTGAACTGTGAGGTTAACTTACCTGGCACAGAGGATACCGTGATCAATCAGGAGGTTCCTCCAGGTGGAGACTCAGGCATTGCACTTTGCCGAGTTGAAGCTTGTGATCTCCCCAAACGTGGGAGACTCGGGTGCGCAATTTTTGGTAGGGGGGGACTGCGTTCGCGCATCCCCCGTACATTGAATTCAAACAGAACTTGTAATCTACTTCTGTGATCTACTTCTGATCTATCAAGCTTATCTTAACCCAAATCAAGTGCCTGCTGGAAGGTGTTCATAATGTAAGTTGCTGAATCAGCAGTTGGTACTTCAGCATAGGGTGGGTAATTTTCGCGGGTACAAATTTTCGCGAAACGGGTCGAAATTTGGGTTTCCGAAATTTTCGCGGTTTTAATTTTCACGGTGAGTCTGGGACCCTCAGGTTAGCTAGCAGTACAGCTAAAAAGCTGAGTGAGTGTCTAGAATTCTTTACAGAGAGAGATGGCAATCTCAGCTCTTTGTTCCAGTGTGGCGAGAAAAGTAGCCTTGTATCGTACCCAGGACGTTCATAGAAACGTTGCTTCTGCTCTTGGCCTTGTGCCGCTGTCCGGTTTGTGCGTCTGTGATTACGTAGCACTTGATATATACTCTAGGCTGCACAACATGCCTAATCGTCTGGTTTATGTATCCAGCGCCCACCCCCACGCTTGTGTAGTCCACTGTGTCTGACTTAGTGAAGCTCGAACGTTAATTCCTGCTTGCACAAGGTACGATTAACATAGCTGTCCAAAACATTCAAATTATAATATGTGGTTTCCTGTTCTTTCTCTGAGAAGCGACTCTTAGGAAGGTTTCCTGCACCACTGGGGAGCTACAAGACTCTGCAGGCCTAGTTATAGGGAACCCACTTTCTGAAATGCATGAATCAAGAACAACTGTATCTTGAGAACTACACATCACATGAAGACAGAACTTGCACTGTTACATTGGCAAAGACCTGTACATTTCATTGATGCCAGTGTCATAGGCCTAATGAGTAGCTTGGATGTCAACTGCATAAAACTTCCACATTCTGATCATTGAGGGAGCCTCTCAATATTTTAGTAACATTACTGATTCATAGCTGATTAGCAAATGTTATGGCTGGCTATGTTGGTTGCATCTATCATAACAGACTTGAGCTCCATTTTCAGAAGTCGAACACAGTGAATTTCACCTTGGTTTCCGTGGCATGGCCAAGTATCTGTGTGGCTTACTTATCCTTATACGAGAGTTGGATTATTGGTGGAGAGGTGTCTGAGTATTAATTGCTTACTCGAGTGCAGTGAGGCCATGTGTATGACATCATCTGGACATACAAAACATCAAATACAGTCTTCACTTTGCTCCCTAAAGGAAGTCACTGTTATAGTTGTGTAGGTGACAACATTGTTCAGAATTGAAATATGAATACTTCTCACTTACACTATATTGTAATGTGCTAATATTGTAATGTGCTAATTGCTTTAGTCGAAACCCACAAGTGTTTCATACACTCTGTGGGTATAAAAGCAGAGCAGTGAACTGTGAGGTTAACTTACCTGGCACAGAGGATACCGTGATCAATCAGGCGGTTCCTCCAGGTGGAGACTCAGGCATTGCACTTTGCCGAGTTGAAGCTTGCGATCTCCCCAAACGTGGGAGACTCGGGTGCGCAATTTTTGGTAGGGGGGGACTGCGTTCGCGCATCCCCCGTATTAGTTTGAAACACAAATGAAATATGTTTTAAGAGTTTTGAGTAGACATTTACACAAATGCATACACACCAACACACACATGTAAAAACACACAAACGCACACGCGTGGGAATACACGCACACACATGCACGCCCACACATGCACGCACACACACACGCACACGCAAACACAGAGGTTCTTCGAGAAGGTGATGAACTATTAGAAGTGAATGGCATTCCTGTGATGGGCAGGTCCACTGATGAGATTGTGAGACTGATGGTCAGTACCCCTCACTCCAGAGATGTGTGCAGCTTATAGACATTTGCTACGTACACTGGGTTTAAGGTTTTGGGTGTCTGTGTACAGTACTCAGCCACATGGCCGCATGGGTAGAACAAATTTTCTGCCCAAGGATGGTCTTTCCAGTTCCATAGTTCTACATATCACATACGCAAGAGTTTGTCTGTGTTATCATCATTATGCTCATCCCATAATCATATAAAACAAGTATGCCAATCAAATTATGTATATTTGAGGAAGGTGCTTTCATGGAATTTTTGTTGGGTGCATGAGCTTTGTCACATGGTAATCAATTCCATCCTTGCACACACACACACACATGCATGCACACACATGCACACACACACACACACACACACACACACACACACACACACACACACACACACACACACACACACACACACACACACACACACACACACACACACACACAGTCTGCTGAGCCAGGCACCCCCCTGGCGCTTACTATCATCCCAGTTCATGATGACAACGTGGACCTTGAGTATGAAACAGTGAGTGCACTAACACCATAACATACAGTGGAAACTTTTTCTGAAGTGAAAGTCATGATTCCGTGCATGAGTCAGTCCAAGTTTAGGAAACTAGAAAACTGTTGAAGCTTGGTGTGCATGTACACACACATACACACACACACACACACACACACACACACACACACACACACACACACACACACACACACACACACACACACACACACACACACACACACACACACACACACACACACACACACACACACACACACACACACAGAAATATGTACGTGCCCACTTTAACTACAATGGTCGTCTTGACGATGAGATCCCGTGCAAGGCTCTGGCTCTGTCCTTCCAGAGGGGGGACATCATGGAGATTAGCAACCAGGATGACCCAGACTGGTGGCAGGTATGTAGAAAGTGACACGCAGTCCACAGGACATACATTTGGGAATGTCTGCCCATAGTTGTATGGTGAATTATGTAATGAGGGTCATATGGAAGCAAAACTGCAAAAGGTGCCTCCACCCCTAGTAGGAATGGTATAGTGGGACACTATCTTATGTTCTTCAAGCGTTGTTCAGGCGCGGAGGAGGGGGAGGAGAAAGAGCGACTGGTATACACTGTTTGCGCATGTGCTTAATCGCCACGGAATTCCATGGCGACTGTGTTCGTACGTGTACATACGTATACTGGTGATGTCATAAACTCGCCGCGTTGACGTGCCAGTTGGTGTTCTGTTTGAGTGAGTTTTATATCGCGCTGTTCTATAAGCGCAGCACCCCAGTAATGCGCTCGGCAGCACTACGTCTACTCCAAACAACTCGTACATATCAAGGAGGATGGCTGGGGTTGTGGCAGCCAAGCGTTCATAGCGACGTTGCTTTTTGATCCTTTGATGTCGTGCCTTCTGGTAGCTGGGTACCTCGAGATAATTTAAAGCTCAAGAAAGAACAGGTTGCCTTCAGTGAGTGCGTTTACCAAGGAAACATACTTAGTACATGCCCCTAATTCTGCCACATGGCCCTGGCTATAATTATGCGCATGTGCAAACAGTGTGTACCAGGCGCTCTTTCTCCTCACCCTCCTCCGCGCCTGGGAACGAGGCTAATGTTCTTCATGCATGTATATATTTACCATAGTCTCGTGAAGGACTGCCCATCCTCGAAAGAGCTCCCTCCCCCTACCTTTGGCCCAATTTCCTGTTTAGGGTCGAAGCTTACTCAAATGTGCTCCCAGCCTGGAGCGAGCTTCACGTGGCTACTGGAGTGCAATTGAGAAGCACAGCCTTAAGCACTATGCATAACACACTTTGTGTTATACTTCACCGAAGGTTATTACAAGGCAGCTTTGCGTTGATGGACGTAGCTTATGCGGCATGCACTGTGAGCTACACCTTCATGTGGGTGACATGGTGCCGTTCAGAGTGTTGTGTGCCACCAGGACTTGACTTTGAAGCCGCTGGTGGTTCTGTTGTATGTTATTGTTTGTCCAATTAATTGGTTTGAGGGCATCGAGTCGCTGTAAACATGACAAGGGCGCTCTTTCGTGGTTAAATGCAGAGACACTCGAAAGAGTGCACACCCCCTCTTTGGTAGACTTGTAAGGTGCTCCGCCCATGGGCGCTCTTTCACGAGACTATGGTATATGTAAACTAGAATTGAGTTCTGTACAACAGCATTGGATTACTGGGGTCAAACTAAGGCAATTCATTTCTATACACACACATCTCCAGTTAGAAACTATGGAAAATGTACCATGTGGTTGGTGATTTTTGCGGGTACGGAAATTTTCGTGGTTTTAATTTTCGTGGTCAGTGAATCTGGAACCTGCATGTTAGTTAACTGGACGGCTAAAAGTTGAGTGGATGTCTAGAATTGTCTGTGGAGATATCTTGCTCTTTGTTTCTGGCTCTTTGTTCGTGTATGGGAAGAAAGGATACGCTGGCACAGCTGGACTAACTATGAAGTAGTTTCATACCCAGGCCCTTCGTAGAGGCGAGATTGCTTTTGCTCTTGGTCCTGCGCCACTGTCCAGTTTGATTGGCTCGAGCAATAGACTGTTAGAACGGCGGTCCTGCGCCACCGTCCAGTTTGATTGGCTCAAGCAATAGACTATTAGAACGGCGGTCCTGCGCCACCGTCCAGTTTGATTGGCTTGAGCAATAGACTATTAGAACGGCGGTCCTGCGCCACCGTCCAGTTTGATTGGCTCAAGCAATAGACTATTAGAACGGCGGTCCTGCGCCACCGTCCAGTTTGATTGGCTCGAGCAATAGACTATTAGAACGGCTAGATAGTTGAAAGTATTGCCGGATTGAAATGTGATTCACTTGCCATGGGCACTAAAAATTTTGTTTTCGTGAATAGCTCTTGACTCGCAAAAACACGAAAATAAATCCCTTGTGAAAATTACCAACCATACGGTAGTCAGATTGCTACCTACCTGTGCCTCTATACCTTATTCACACACACGTAGAAGTAAACATACGGAGTACATGTATATTGCTTCCTACCTACTTGTGTATGTCGATCCATACTTTATCAGGAATGTGTTTCCATTGTGTTTCTCCAGGCACGCAAGATATTTGATGATGGGGCAGAGTCTCTGCCTGGTCTGATCCCCGCCAGACATCTGCAACAAAAGTAAGCATCTTCTGCCTTTTGGAGGTAGGGCAACTGGGAATGGTCAACACTCACATAAGTAGAGTAGGGCAGGTGTATGTTCTGAAATTGAAATGTCTCTTTTATATTCCTCTTCTCCCTTCATGCACACGCACACACAGACGTGAAGCTCTAATACAGTCATATCCCTCTCATTCGTCTGTTGATCAAAGAAAAGGTATCACAGTAGCGGTACATGCTAAATGTACCACTCCTTCCCTCACTGTAAAATTCCTAGCAACTTGTGGAGTGGAAGGACTTGTGGGTGTAGTTTAACCTTGTTTACATCTCCTCTTCGAAGGTCTGAGGTCCATGTTCTCCAGGAAGAAGAAAAAGAAGATCTATTATCAACAAGTCCCGCCAGCAAGTGAGTCATCTTTACACAACGCTACAGCTCTCAGTGCTGAAATTGACCTTCTGTCTTTCCTCTCCCTCCCTCTCCCTCCCTCTCCCCTCTCCCCAAGGTGTACTAGGTATCGGAGACGAGGTACCAACGTATGAGGATGTAGTAAAACTAGAATCCCACCCAGAGCTGAGAAGACCCATTGTACTCATTGGTTAGTGAGCAGACACACAGTGTCATGTGTAGGGGTGCACAATTACTAAGAGAAAGGTTTACTGTTTTGTGATGGCTAGATTTGACTAACCTTGTTCTCAGGCCCTGGCCCTATCTGAAAAATTGGGAAGGGGCCTGGTAGCACTTCTGTGTATTTTCTAGCCACACACAGTGTGATGTGTGTAGTTACTAAGCAAATGGTTTGCTGTCTAATGACAGATAGATTTGGCACATGTTAACTATACAGTGGAGCCCCTCTAATGCTGATACGATAGGACCACCACTGTGAATCCAGAATATGAAGGTGTCTATATTTCGAAGGCTAAAAAGAACTTTCTGTAAAGTCCAGGTACTAGTGCAACTGAAAAAAGAGATTGTGTCTGCTTTTCAGAATAGCAGGGTGTCTATATTTCAGGGGCTGTTAAGGTGGTGGGATACAGTTCAGTGCGTACGCGCGCACGTAGCAATAAATTAAGATACCGTAATTCCTAATTGAACGTAAATATGTGCATGTGCTATTCATTTGAACTTTGAACTCGGCTGATACGGTACTAGTTATCGAACTTTTTTTGTAACCAAAAATAATAAAAGTTGTGAAGACTGATTTACAACTAGCGAAGACAACTACGCAAAAATACCATGCGAAGGGCGACTCGAAGCAGTTTTTGCAATATTGCCTCCTGTTGCAACGTTATATCCCGTTGTTTCAAGGAAATTTGGTAAGACAGCAAGTTTTTGTCATTCAGATCTTTCTATTTCGAGTAACATTTACCGTAGCGGCAAAAATGTTTCGAACCACCCTAGATTTTATTAATGCGCATCTCCAACAGCGAGATCAAGTTGCTAGCGTACTTCGTACTGTAGATTTTTGATTAATAGTCTGCGGGAACACTTGTGTGCTTACTGTGGCTACAAAGTGAGCTACTTCAAAACGATTTTTCCTGTACACATTCACTACTTCATATTCAGTAGGTTTTGTTGTGCTGTGATGAATTCTGTGTGAGAAATTTTATTTCATAAACCACGCCTAATCTGTACCTGAGGTTTGGAATAGCAGGGTTCCACTGTGACCAGTTCATGGGTATTATCAATTCAACAAATCTGTGCCTGTACAGTGAGCATCAGTATGTAGTGATGACCTTATTTGGAAAACTCCTGACAATGTGGTATCACTCACTTCTCAGGTGCTCCCGGGGTGGGCAGGCGGACACTGATCAGGAAGCTGCTGAACTCTGACACAAGCCACTTTGCTCCTGTCGTGCAGCGTGAGTCAAGAGCTAGCTTGCAGTCATGTATATTGTAATGTCTAGACTTGCCGGTGTGGATTGTGAGTAAGGGGATTATCTGAAGCTAAATTGCTTCTGTTATGTACATTATGTGTATTACTTGAGATTGACACATGCACCATAGCTTAATGTTCTTTATGGCGTGTTGCACAAATGTGCACATTATGATTATGAGGGCTCATTCATCCACTGTTTAGTGCATGAACTAAAAATCATGAGCTCTCTGTGTGCCTCTAGACACAACACGCCCAATCCGGTCTGGTGAGGTGAACAGTCACGACTACTTCTTCATCACACGGGAGGAGTTTGAGCAAGAGGTGCAGCAGGACCGGTTCCTGGAGTACGGGGAACTAAGGGGGCATTATTATGGCACCTCATTCTCCTCTGTCAAGAGAGTGCAGGAGGCAGGCAAAGTGCCTGTGCTAGACCTGAATCCACAGGTACATGTGTGCTAGCTAGATACTGTCATACCTTTGAACATAGAATTGGTAGCTATCATTGGCAGTGGACTACAGTGGAACCTGTGTATAGTGGCCACTGTGTAGGGGGATAGCAACCTGGCATTGGGGACCTCTGTTGAAACTGTACTGTAATACACCCTTCTCTTGGTTAAGAAGCCACTTCTCTGTAGTGGTCAGAAAATGTTGTCCTGAGGATGACTGTAACGGACAGAAGTACTAAGAATTATGCTGCCATAATTATTTACAAAGTCTTAAGTGTAGAATGATACTACAGTGACTGTTTCCTCTCCTCTCTACCCATCCTCCAGGCTTTGAAGATGGTTCGCTACTCTGGTCTGATGCCCTATGTGGTCTTCATTGCCTCTCCCCAGCTGGAGCGACTACACATCACCCGCAAAGTGGGCTCTGAGAAGCAGAAAAAGAGGCTAGTGCCTGCCTCCTCACAAGTAGACCTTGATGATGCACAGGTGTACACGGTGAGTTGGCTACTGCTGGTTGATTTGTGGTTGGTGGTTGACTAAAAATTGTTAGTTTTTATGTGGTTAACCAATGAGACTTTGATTTATGTAGCTTTGTTCCTTGGCCTTTCCACTTTTTTTGTATAAAAGCAGAAGGAATGCTTGAGAGAGTTTATCATACGATGACATCAAAGGTGGGAAGGGCACTGGGCCTTGGAACAAGCCTAAGTTTGTAAACAAGCTTCTCATACTAGCCTTCTGACTTAAATTTGCTAACGCTTGTGCACACGTCACACAGGAGACAGAGTTACACCACCTTGTGAAAGAGAGTCGCCAGATTGAGGCCCAGTACGGACATTACTTTGACTGGATCATCATGAACGACGACTTCCAGGTTGCAGCAGACATGCTGAAGGAGGTAGCAAGAAGGCTGGAAGATGAGGCTCAGTGGGTACCCGCTTGCTGGATGCAGGAGATGTGAACACTTGCTGCAGAAATTGTAATAATACTTGATACAACATCTCACGTTAGTTGTTGTTTGCTGCTAGTGTCCAATCATGATGGTTATGTATTGCAACACAATATTTTAATAATACGAGATCAGCTCTTCTTTATATTCAAAACCATTCTGTTTGACCTGTTGCCCATTCAGAATCAGTGTAGAGTTTACAAGATTATCCACAACCATGTACACCAGCTACATGTTTTATTGCTTGTATTTAGAACGGGGTCTTTTTGTATTTCTCAGTTGTTAAATTATCAGTTTAGACATTTTTATCCTTGCAGGATATTATTAGCATAATGGTATATTCCTGGGTTCACATAATCCTGCTGCATATTTTTAACCTCATTGCATCAATCTGTACTACAATCATAGTATTTGCCAACTCTCGATCACTGTTAAACATGACCGCGGCAAGGCTGTAGCTATGCAGATTGTGCTACAGTCACATACGCAACAGCATGTTTGATAACCATACCCTCATGGTCAACTGGCTGGCCTTTCCTCACACCCCCATGCAGCCTGCGAGAGCTTGGGGTGTGAGAGGGAACGAAGCTCGCGAGTGAGTGACAGTGAGTGATTTGAATTTATTGGCTCCTAGGAGTGGCTGGGGCTGGGGATAACGGTACGTACAGTACCTGTTTACAGTCAGATCGTCTTGGAAAAGCGTCTTCCATTCAGCGTCCTTGAAAGCAGTGGCGGTACCACGGGGGGGTGCGCAGGGGGGCGTACGCCCCCCCAAACCGCCCGTCTGGCCTGGTCGCGGGGCGGGCGCCATGCTATTATCTATACGGCCACACCCACAGCTAGCTAGCAAGCTAGCTAGGTACGTAGATCAGACATTCTTTGTAACTCAAGATAAGAGAGAAGTTCACTCATCCAGTCGAAGGAGCAGCAGCCCAGGAGTCCACCGATTCCGTCGAACGACCAACAACCCAGGAGTCCACCGATTCCGTCGAACGACCAACAACCCAGGAGTCCACCGATTCCGTCGAACGACCAACAACCCACTCAGTCCCATAATTTTTTCGTCAAGCGGACGTTCAGCTTCTACTCTGAGTGGTGGTGCCGCACATCATAAATTTTGTACATGCTTCTCCCCCCCAACCCTCTACTACTGTGCACGCCTATGCTTGAAAGTAAAGTGTCTTGGCGCAAGGCGCTAGGCGCAGTACACGGCGCCTGGAGCAACTACCAATCAAATTCTCGCTCCACGCAATCACCCGGGAAACCAAAACGCGTTCGGCGTTCGGCGTTCCGCGTTCGGCGTTCCGCGTCCGCGTCTCTCTCTCTCGAATAAAACTTCCGAAGTATTTGTTTCTGTGTTATTTGTCGCACATTTGCTGACTAAAACTCAAAGAACTTTTAACTGCGCAGGATGAGTGCCTACTCCAGTTATCAATGTCCACATTGTGGACAGTCAACGCGAGGACTCAGGCCGGCCACCACGTCTTTCTGTCCGCCAGCACAGTCCATCAGGAGCAAAGTGGAAGAGCCGGAAGTTGTACTACCTCTGGACGGGGACAACTTTAGCTTATCCGACTCCGAATGTAGCAGTTTGTGGGTAGTCACTCCCATGAGCTGCTCCACCCTAAGTGTGAGCAGTGAGTGGGAGTCAACTGACAGCGTGGAGGGAGCTACAGGCAAGAGGGGCAAGGAGATAGACCAGCAAGACATTGCAAAATATCTGGCTTCGATGTCTGGGGAAGTGGAGTGTACCGAGAGAAAGGTTGGCAAGAAAAAGGAAAGAGCTGTAAAGAAGGCTAAGAAAAAGGAACTGAAAGAGGCGAAAAAGGAAAGGGAAGCTGCAAAGAAGGAAGAAAAGGCCAAACTAAAGGCTCTTAAGAAAGCTGCAAAGAAAGTAGAGAAGGCAAAGAAAAAGGAAGTAAAAGAAATGAAAAAGAAAACCAAGAGAAGGTGGAGAAGAACTTCCAAAGTTACCCCAATGGTGATTGTGGATGAAGCAACATTACTTTAACTACTTCATGATATTATTTGTCTAATTATGTAGTTTTGTGAATTTAGCAATTTTGGGGGGTTAACTTTCTCCTCCACTTTTCTATTTTTGAGTCATTACTATTATTAATTTACAACTCAACTACAAGTGAACTTCTATAACTCTTACTCAGTTGAAAAACCATGACTATAGGTATCAAAAGATATGATTGTATGGATAAGGCCACTGGTGGTGATGATGAGGCATGGTATTGGCCAAATGCATCCTGCACAGTGTGTGACTTTGCACACTGTGACATCTAGGCCCGTCTTTTTTCATGGAGATGTGGTTCATTGATTGTAGTTCTGCATTGATAGTCTAGCTGTGTCCATCTCACATAGAGTAGCAGACACCAGGAAAATACTGTCTCCTGTGTGTGTGCCATTCATGGTCAAGAAGTAGAACTGCACAACTGTCATTAAAACACTAACTCACTCTCTTGCTATTTATCACCTGACCTTCATTACAATAAACCTTGAGTACATCACATGCAGTGCATCATACCGGCTGGATCACTGCTGACTGAATAGTAATTGGTCAGTGTGAAACCTCACTATGATGTGTTTGACCTCACATCCTACCACGGCATGCATCCACACTCCAAGATGCACCAGCCTTGAAGTTTAGTTCTACTGAAAGGTTTTACCAGTCTGAAGAAAAAAAAATCATGTTATGGATTTCCAGGGTATACATGTATAGTCTAGCTATAGTGAGACAGTAACCAAGTGTCATGAGGCGTGATATCTATGACTGTGTGACTTACACAATTTGACTGAGGTATATTTGCGTACATGTACCTCCTATTTTTAATAGTGAAGGTGTACACAATACAGAGTTTCTGTACACCAATTTTTTTTAGTTTCAAGAGTTTTAGCTAACACTCCTTAAATGCTCAGTCTTTGATTTTTAAAGTTGTTGTTCTGTAGGAGATACCACTGAGCATACAAGCTGTAGTACACAACAACAGTGAGCCTACATATCATTTGCCAAAAAAACCCAAACAAACAAACAAACAAAAAACAAACTAGCTGTACAGTAAGGCCCCAATTCGTTGAGTTTTAGTTTCTCATTCGGTGCTTCCACAAAATGCGGGCGTGTGGGTATTACCATTAGTGTATTTATCCATAGCCGGCAGATATTTCTCATGAAAGAACCCATTGAACAAACATGATGCCAGGAGGACCAGTGCTCGTCATTCGCCATTGTAGAAGGGTTATTTTGGATGCTGTGTAGTAGAGAGACACGTTTGTTAGCGTTACGTTCAACGCTATGCTTATCCGGTTCGTTACATGTCTATGTTTCCTATGTGTATTGTGGTCATATGTTGCTGGCATTTGTTTTGTTTATTTGTTGTTCCTTTGGTGTTGTACTCTGTGGTGGTTATATACAGGACTCCCAGGGAGACCAGCCCATGGCTGATGGGACATTCCTGTTAAAAATTAAAATTTATCTATCTATCTATCTATGTCGTTAGGCTACGTAAATTCTATCGCAGAAAATCCATGCGGGCGGCTGATGAGAAACTAATAATCAACGAATTGGGGCCTAAGAAAGCAGTGCCTGCAGATCATCCGGGCACAATTGACTAGTGTTGTCACCAGACAAAT
The DNA here is from genome assembly GCA_949130485.1 of Agelas oroides. Taxonomy (NCBI): domain Eukaryota; kingdom Metazoa; phylum Porifera; class Demospongiae; order Agelasida; family Agelasidae; genus Agelas; species Agelas oroides. The sequence goes on along the minus strand of OX422196.1, from coordinate 5,622,506 downwards.
GTTTCTCACAAATGAAGATGTGCGCGCCAAGTTGCCGCGTGCAGCGACAAATCGGATTGCGGCTCTCCGACAAAAAAAATTCGAACCCGAACATCGTGACGTTCATGGTACCATGGTGACCACAATGCGTCTTGATTACAGCTGTCATCACGACATTAGACTCGTTTATGTGGAGCAAATTTGCGGCAGCATAGATAATAGAGCATAGTTTCTATTATCTATGGCGGCAGTAACAACTCAAAGAATTCCTTTCTGTCAACTAATCCAGTCAATGACCTGGATGACTGGCTTGAAAATCTTGCAACTTTCCTATAATTCGACTCTAAAGGTACGTAGCAATGCGCTGCAAAGTTTGAAGACTGTGAGTAACTTTCTTGTGACTATTTGGGAGCGTGTAACTTTAGGTTCAGGTGGGATTGTTATTTCCTCCCTTCAGGATAAGTGGCTACACTCTTATCAATGCTTATACGCTGTGGACAGTGGATATGACAAAGAACACCTTGGAGGTTTGTCACAGGAAAAGTCCACCCCATACAATCTGGTAAAGCTACCCCCACTGTTTAACTCCCCCAGCCACCATCTCTTTCTCTAGCCCATGCTTTCTGCTTTCTTTTGTTTGTGGCTTCTCTGCTTTCAGCTTTACATTTCAGCTTTAGTAATTTTGTTTAGCTTGGACTTTCTCACAAATTCAAGAAACAGTGTTAAACCAATCATACCACATGAGTGAATGAAAGGGAGGCAATCACAATACAGTAACAGTAATAGTAACAATGTGTTGATTAGAAGTATAGCTATGACGTTGAAGCTGTATTTCTTTGCAGCCTTCAGAATCCATACTTTCATCTTGGGCCTTCTCTGCTTTCTTTTCAGCTTTGGAGCTCTTCTTTCTTCTGGGTCTTCTTCACAATTGTATGTCTTAAGAAGCTGATTAAACTGCATGTGGGACCAAAGAGAGGTAGTCAGTACTTAATGTGGCCCCGTGTCTTGTATTATAGTTCCGTAACTCTCTTGTCTGCATTCTTGTATACGTATATGCTCAACAAACTCACCACCCAGTTGAACTGTGAAATGCTTTATGGGAGTGACTGACACTAACTTGCCACTGGATTTTACAAGTTAAAATCATCTTCGGTCAGGTAGAATCACTTCCAGATGTCTCACCTGCCTTCAGATCAGGCTTGAAAAATGACCATCCACACCATCGAGTTGATTGACCTGATTCCCAGTCAGTTGAACCCTGTTCCCAGTTGGCACCACTCAAGTTTAAGGTGGAGCAGCTCATGGGAGGTAATTGTGTTGATTAGAGCCATAATTAAGTTTCCTTTTTCGCTGCCTTCATTTTCTTGGCCTTCTTTTGGTAGCTTCCTGTTGCTTATTTTCTCAACCTTTTTCTCAGTCCATTTCACTTTCTGCTAAACCCCAGACAACAAAGTCAGGTATTTGGCAATGTCTTCTTGGTCCATGTGGACTGGCACAGCTTGGTACCTGTCACTTTTCAATGTACCGAGAGTCTGGACCTCTTCTGAAAAGTGGAAGAACATAATATGGCGATAGTAGTCCAGTCTCAAGATACTGATTGTACTGCATGGGTTAGTAAGAGAGAGAAAAATCATAACAAGGTAGCTATATAAGACATAATTGTGTTGATTAAAGCCATAATTACCAATATCAATGAAGAGTTTTGAGACTTACCATTTTCTGGTAGCGATCTCTTTCCAGCTCTTGCCTGTAGCTTCCTCCACGCTGTCAGTTGACTCCCACTCACTGCTCACACTTAGGGTGGAGCAGCTGATGGGAGTGACTGCCCACAAACTGCTACTGCATTCCGTGTCGATTAAGCTAAAGTTGTCTCCATCCAGAGGTAGTACTACTTCCGGCTCTTCCACTTTGCCCCTGATGGGCTGTGCTGGCGGACAGAAAGAAGTGGTAGCTGGCCTGCTGATTGTGAGTCCTCACATTGACTGTCCACAATGTGGACATTGATAGCTGGAGTAGGTACTCATTCTGGTACATGTAGCAATCTGTTTCCAGCCCCTTGCCCCTCTTGCATGTAGCTCCCTCCACGCTGTCAGTTGACTCCCACTCACTGCTCACACTTATAGGGTGGAGCCCTCTTGTCTGCAATATTATGCTGATCATCATCCAAACGCTGAAGTCTGAGTCAGTCAAATGACCACTGTAGTCTAACTGAAATTGTCGTCTGAGACACCCAAGGCTTCAAGACTTTGGGGTGCCCTCTGACTTGGGTAGAATGGCTGCTCCTGGATGTGCCGCTTTGACTGTGATAGACTGGGCTGAAGGGCAGTAAGAGTTGGTTGGTAGGAAGTTAAAGAGTGGGGGTAGCTTTACCAGGTTGTATGAAGTGGTCTTTTGCTCCTGTGACAAATCACATGCAAGACAGCATGAGGATACTGATTAAGATGCTGTCTTCATTGGGAAACTGCTGAAGGGGTGTGACACTGAGCAAAGTGGTACGTACTGTATGTACTGACACAATCCTCTATTAAATGGTGTGTTGCTGTGAAGAAGCTATTGCTGTTGATTAATTAAGACACTATAATATGTGTAGAAATAGTCCAGTTATCAGGCCTTCTCTCGGCCTCCAGTTTTGGATCAGTAACTGGAGGTGGGGAGGCCTGGGAACAAGGCTACATCAAATGTCAATATGCATGTGAACATGTAGTATGAATGATTCTACTTGTATGCTATGAATAGTGCTAATTGATTTAGTCGAAACCCACAAGTGTTTCGTACACTCTGCGGGTATAAAAACAGAGCAGTGAATTGTGAGGTTAACTTACCTGGCACAGAGGATACCGTGATCAATCAGGCGGTTCCTCCAGGTGGAGACTCAGGCATTGCACTTTGCTGAGTTGAAGCTTGCGATCTCCCCAAACGTGGGAGACTCGGGTGCGCAATTTTTGGTAGGGGGAGACTGCGTTCGCGCATCTCCCTTACATTGAATTCAAACAGAAATTGTAATGTACTTACGAATATAAGGAGCATACCTTAGCCTGAAAAACAAGTGCCTGCAAGAAGCTGTTCATAATATTTAATTAATAAGTTTCTGAATCAGCAGTTGGTACTTCAGCATAGGTTGTTAACCCTTTAAACCCTATAGTACACTTTTGATAACGTCATACTGCGCACTGCGTTCTGCGTCAGTAGAAAGGGTGGGACAGGGGGAGGTGGGTGGGGTCACCCGCAGGGTGCTGTGCACATGGCAGCTGCTAGGCTTGGCTGTAAAAGGACCATGGTTGGCACCGGGTGGGCCAATTCTCAGCCTGGCTGCATGAGCAGGCTTAGAAAATGCTACTCTCACCCTTCTGGGGGTTCATTTCAGGCAGGGAAGGTTTCTTGGGCTCTAAGCGGGTGTTTGCCAATCGAGAGTGCTGACCATTGCATGCTCGTAATGAGTGGGCGTGGTTAGGGTCACGAGTCTGCTTGCTAAGGCTGGAAGTGGAGTTGGGTTCAGTTTTGGAGTCAGAGCTTTGACGGAAATGGAGATACGGTGCGTTAAAGGCATGTTTAGGCTAAAACTAATCTCAAGTGAAAAAATTGAGTGTTTAAAGGGTTAATACGTGACTTGTCAGTCAACTTTAACACAAAAGAGGGTGGTGAGCACTTGATATGTACTTACAGGCCTAAAAACAGCTTGCAAAGCTTGCGCAACACACCTAATTGTCTGGTTATCCAGCGCCCACCCCCACTTTTGTGTAGTCAACTGTGTCTGATTTGGTGAAGAATGGAGTTCGAGCGTTAATTCCTGCTTGCACAAGGTACGATTAACATAGCTGTCCAAAACATTCAAATTATAATATGTGGTTTCCTGTTCTTCCTCTGTGAAGCGACTGTTAGGAAGGTTTCCTGCACCACTGGGGAGCTACAAGGCTCTGCAGGCCTAGTTATAGGGAACCCACTTTCTGAAATGCATGAATCACGAACAACTGTATATTGAGAACCACACATCACATGAAGGCAGAACTTGTGCTGTTGCATTGGCAAAGACCTGTACATTTCATTGATGCCAGTGTCATAGGCCTAATGAGTAGCTAGGGTATCAACTGCATAAAACTTCCACATTCCGATCATTGAGGGAGCCTCTCAATATTTTAGCAACATCACTGATTCATGGCTAGATAGTTGCTGGATTGAAATGTGATTCGCTTGCCATGGGCAATGAAAATTTTGTGGTTTTAATTTTCGCGAATAGCTCTCGACTCGCAAAAAATGTGAGAATAAATCCCTCGTGAAAATTACCAACCATATGGTAGTCAGATTGCTACCTACCTGTGCCTCTATACCTTATTCACACACTCGTAGAAGTAAACATACGGAGTACATGTATATTGCTTCCTACCTACATGTGTATGTTGATCCATACTCTATCTGGAATGTGTTTCCATTGTTTTTCTCCAGGCACGCAAGATATTTGATGATGGGGCGGAGTCTCGCCTGGTCTGATCCCCGCCAGACATCTGCAACAAAAGTAAGCATCTTCTGCCATCTGGAGGTAGGGCAACTGGAAATGGTCAACACTCACATAAGGAGAGTAGGGCAGATGTATGTTCTGAAATTGAAAATGTCTCTTTTATATTCCTCTTCTCCCTTCATGCACACACACACACACACATACACACACATGCCCACACATGCACACACACACACACACACACAGACGTGAAGCTCTAATACAGTCATATCCCTCTCATTCGTCTGTTGATCAAAGAAAAGGTATCACAGTAGCGGTACATGCTAAATGTACCACTCCTTCTCTCACTGTAAAATTCCTAGCAACTTGTGGAGTGGAAAGACTTGTGCGTGTAGTTTAACCTTGTTTACATCTCCTCTTCGAAGGTCTGAGGTCCATGTTCTCCAGGAAGAAGAAAAAGAAGATCTATTATCAACAAGTCCCGCCAGCAAGTGAATCATCTTTACACAACGCTACAGCTCTCAGTGCTGAAATTGACCTCCTTCTGTCTTTCCTCTCCCTCCCTTCCCTTCCCTCCCTCTCCCCTCTCCCCAAGGTGTACTAGGTATTGGAGACGAGGTACCATCGTATGAGGATGTAGTAAAACTGGAATCCCACCCAGAGCTGAGAAGACCCATTGTACTCATTGGTTAGTGAGCAGACACACAGTGTCATGTGTAGGGGTGCACAATTACTAAGAGAAAGTTTTACTATTTTGTGATGGCTAGATTTGACTAAGCTTGTTCTTAGGTCCTGGTCCGGTCTGAAAAATTGGGAAGGGGCCTGGTAGCACTTCTGTGTATTTTCTAGCCACACACAGTGTGATGTGTGTAGTTACAAAGCAAATGGTTTGCTGTCTAAGGAAGGACAGATAGATTTGGCACCTGTTAAGTCCGTACAGTGGAGCCCCTCTAATGCTGATACGATAGGACCACCACTGTGAATCCAGAATATGAAGGTGTGTATATTTTGAAGGCTAAAAACTGTCAAGTCCAGGTACTAGTGCAACTGAAAAAAGAGATTGTGTCTGCTTTTCTGAATAGCAGGGTGTCTGTATTTCAGGGGCTGTTAAGGTGGTGGGATACAGTTCAGTGCATATGCGCGTGTAGCAATAAATTAAGATACCGTAATTCCTAATTGAACGTAAATATATGCGCATGTGCTATTCATTTGAACTTTGAACTCGGCTGATACGGTACTAGTTATCGAACTTTTTTGTAACCAAAATTAAAGTCGTGAAGACTGATTTACAACTAGCGAAGACAGCGAAACTACGCAAAAATACCATGCGAAGGGCGACTCGAAGCAGTTTTTGCGATATTGCCTCCCGTTGCAACGTTATATCCCGTTGTTTCAAGGAAATTTGGTAAGACAGCAAGTTTTTGTCATTCAGATCTTTCTATTTCGAGTAACATTTACCGTAGCGGCAAAAACGTTTCGAGCCACCCTAGATTTTATTAATGCGCATCTCCAACAGCGAGATCAAGTTGCTAGCGTACTTCGTACTGTAGATTTTTGGTTAATAGTCTGCGGGAACACTCGTGTGCTTACTGTGGCTACAGTGAGCTACTTCAACGATTTTTCCTGTACACATTCACTACCCTCCCTAGTAGGTTTTGTTGTGCTGGGATGAATTCTGTATGAGAAATTTTATGTCGATATATTTTCATAAATCACGCCCACCGGGACTATCCCGCCACCTTAATGTATAGTAATCTGTACCTGAGGTTTGGAATAGCAGGGTTCCACTGTGACCAGTTCATGGGTATTATCAATTCAACAAATCTGTGCATGTACAGTGAGCATCAGTATGTGGTGATGACCTTATTTGGAAAACTCCTCACAATGTGGTATCACTCACTTCTCAGGTGCTCCCGGGGTGGGCAGGCGAACACTGATCAGGAAGCTGCTGAACTCTGACACAAGCCACTTTGCTCCTGTCATGCAGCGTGAGTCAAGAGCTAGCTTGCAGTCATGTATATTGTAATGTCTAGACTTGCCGGTGTAGATTGTGAGTAAGGGGATTATCTGAAGCTAAATTGCTTCTGTTATGTACATTATGTATATTACTTGAGATTGACACATGCACCATAGCTTAATGTTCTTTATGGCGTGTTGCACAAATGTGCACATTATGATTATGAGGGCTCATTCACTGTTTAGTGCATGAACTAAAAATCATAAGCTCTCTGTGTGCCTCTAGACACAACACGCCCGATCCGGTCTGGTGAGGTGAACAGTCACGACTACTTCTTCATCACACGGGAGGAGTTTGAGCAAGAGGTGCAGCAGGACCGGTTCCTGGAGTACGGGGAGCTAAGGGGCCATTATTATGAGACCTCATTCTCCTCTGTCAAGAGAGTGCAGGAGGCGGGCAAAGTGCCTGTCCTAGACCTGAATCCACAGGTACATGTGTGCTAGCTAGATACTGTCATACCCTTGAACATAGAATTGGTGCAATCATTGGCAGTGGACTACAGTGGAACCTTTGTATAGTGGTCACTGTGTAGGGGGATAGCATCCAGGCATTGGGGACTTCAGTTGAAACTGTACTTTGTAATACACTCTTCTCTTAGTAAAGAAGCTACTTACTTCTCTGTATAGTGGTCAGAAAATGTTGTCCTGAGGGTGACAGACAGAAGCACTAAGAATTATGGACCAAGTCTTAAGTATAGAATGATACTACTACAGTGACCGCTCCCTCTCCCTTCTCTCTACCCATCCTCCAGGCTCTGAAGACAGTTTGCTACTCTGGTCTGATGCCCTATGTGGTCTTCATTGCCTCTCCCCAGCTGGAGCGACTACACATCACCCGCAAAGTGGGCTCTGAGAAGCAGAAAAAGAGGCTAGTGCCTGCCTCCTCACAAGTAGACCTTGATGATGCACAGGTGTACACGGTGAGTTGGCTACTGCTGGTTGATTTGTGGTTGGTGGTTGACTAAAAATTGTTAGTTTGTATGTGGTTACCCAATGAGACTTTGATTTACGTAGCTTTGTTTCTTGGCCTTTCCACTTTTTTGTATGAAAAAACAGAAGGAAGGCTTGGGAGAGTTTATCATACGATGGCATCAAAGGTGGGAAGGGCACTGGGCCTTGGAACAAGCCTAAGTTTGCAAATGAGCTTCTCATACTAGCCTTCTGACTTAAATTATCTAACGCTTGTGCACACATCACACAGGAGACAGAGCTACACCACCTGGTGAAGGAGAGTCGCCAGATTGAGGCCCAGTACGGACATTACTTTGACTGGATCATCATGAACGATGACTTCCAGGTTGCAGCAGACATGCTGAAGGAGGTAGCAAGAAGGCTGGAAGATGAGCCTCAGTGGGTACCCGCTTGCTGGATGCAGGAGATGTGAACACTTGCTGCAGAAATTGTAATAATACTTGATACAACATCTCACGTTAGTTGTTGTTTGCTGCTAGTGTCCAATCATGATGGTTATGTAATGCAACACATTATTTTAATAATACGAGATCAGCTCTTCTTTTTATTCAAAACCATTCTGTTTGACCTGTTGCCCATTCAGAATCACTGTAGAGTTTACAAGATTATCCACAACCATGTACACCAGCTACATGTTTTATTGCTTGTATTTAGAATGGGGTCTTTTGTATTTCTCAGTTGTTAAATTATCAGTTTAGACATTTTTATCCTTGCAGGATATTATTAGCATAATGGTATATTCCTGGGTTGACATAATCCTGCTGCATATTTTTAACCTCATTGCATCAATCTGTACTACAATCATAGTATTTGCCAACTGTCACTGTTAAACACGACCGCGGCAAGGCTGTAGCTATGCAGATTGTGCTACAATCACATACGCAACAGCATGTTTGATAACCATACACTCATGGTCAACTGGCTGGCCTTTCCTCACACCCCCATGCAGCCTGCGAGAGCCGAGTTGGGGTGTGAGAGGGAACGAAGCTCGCGAGTGAGTGACAGTGAGTGATTTGAATTTATTGGCTCCTAGGAGTGGCTGGGGCTGGGGATAAGGGTACGTACAGTACCTGTTTACAGTCAGATCGTCTTGGAAAAGCGTCTTCCATTCAGGGTCCTTGAAAGTAAAGCGTCTTGGCGCAAGGCGCAGTACACGGCGCCTGGAGCAACGACCAATCAAATTCTCGCTCCACGCATCACCCGGGAAACCAAAACGCGTTCGGCGTTCGGCGTTCCGCGTTCGGCGTTCCGCGTCCGCGTCTCTCTCTCTCGAATAAAACTTCCAAAGTATTTGTTTCTGTGTTATTTGTCGCACATTTGCTGACTAAAACTCAAAGAACTTTTAACTTCGCAGGATGAGTACCTACTCCAGCTACCAATGTCCACATTGTGGACAGTCAACGCGAGGACTCAGGCCGGCCACCACTTCTTTCTGTCCGCCAGCACAGTCCATCAGGAGCAAAGTGGAAGAGCCGGAAGTTGTACTACCTCTGGACGGGGACAACTTTAGCTTATCCGACTCCGAATGTAGCAGTTTGTGGGTAGTCACTCCCATGAGCTGCTCCACCCTAAGTGTGAGCAGTGAGTGGGAGTCAACTGACATTGCAAAATATCTGGCTTCGATGTCTGGGGAAGTGGAGTGTGCCGAGAGAAAGGTTGGCAAGAAAAAGGAAAGAGCTGTAAACAAGGCTAAGAAAAAGGAACTGAAAGAGGTGAAAAAGGAAAGGGAGGCTGCAAGGAAGGAAGAAAAGGCCAAACTGAAGGCTCTTAAGAAAGCTGCAAAGAAAGCAGAGAAGGCAAAGAAAAAGGAAGTAAAAGAAATGAAAAAGAAAACCAAGAGAAGGTGGAGAAGAACTTCCAAAGTTACCCCAATGGTGATTGTGGATGAAGCAACATTACTTTAAACTACTTCATAATATAATGATATTATTCGTCTATAATTATGTAGTTTTGTGAATTTAGCAATTTTGGGGGGTTAACTTTCTCCTCCACTTTTCTATTTTTGAGTCATTACTATTATTAATTTACAACTCAACTACAAGTGAACTTCTATAACTCTTACTCAGTTGAAAAACCATGACTATAGGTATCAAAAGATATGATTGTATGGATAAGGCCACTGGTGGTGATGATGAGGCATGGTATTGACCAAATGCATTGATAGATTATGCTGGCATAATTTTGAGCATAATAGGTGCTCTTGAGCATCAAGAATTATGCTGGCATAATAGGCTGGTTTTCATTATGATCCAGGCATAATAGGCTGATTTCTTGAATGATGGACTCTCACTCTCAGTAGTCTCAACTGTTTTATTACCACAGCCAGGCTGTTCCTTCAGAAGACTACATTGAACTTTCAGTCATGTTACAGTATAACTAGAGAAATTAAGGTTGCGTAATAATATTATGACATTGAAATTTCTATTTTTTTTTGCCCTTGTAACTCATGTTTTAAGTTGTCTGTTCATGTTTTCAACTGTGGTATATAAAATTTCTGTGGCGAAATGAGAAGCATAATAGGTGAATCGAAAAGCATAATAGGTGAATTGTAGAGCATAATGGGTCAAAATTTTGGGAATCAGAGAATAGAATATAGGCTTGAGCATAATCTATCAAGGCCTAACAGTGTGTGACTTTGCACAATGTGACATTCTTTTTTCATGGAGATGTGGTTCATTGATTGTAGTTCTGCATTGATAGTCTAGCTGTGTCCATCTTACATGTAAGAATAGAGTAGCAGACACCATCTCCTATGAGTGTGCCATGCATAGTCAATTAAGAAGTATAGAATTGCGCAACTGTCACTAACTTACTCGCTCTCTTGCTATATAGTTATCACCTGGCCTTCGTATAAACCTTGAGTACATCACATGCAGTGCATCATACCGGCTGGATCACTGCTGACTGAATAGTAGTTGGTCAGTGTGAAACCTTTCACTATGGTGCATGTGTTTGACCTCACGTCCTACCACGGCATGCATATAGCCATTACTTAAGCCACACTCCAAGATGCAGCAGCCTTGAAGTTTAGTTCTACTGAAAGGCTTTTACCAGTCTGAAGAAAAAAATCATGCAGACTTGTTATGGATTTCCAGGGTATATAGTCTAGCTAGTGAGACAGTAACCAAGTGTCATGAGGCATGATATCTATGACTGTGTGACTTATACAATTTGACTGAGGTGTATTTGCGTACATGTACCTCCTACTTTTAATAGTGAAGGTGTACACAATACAGAGTTTCTGTACACCAATTTTTTTAGTTTCAGGAGTTTTAGCTAACACTCCTTAAATGCTCAGTCTTCGATTTTTAAAGCTGTTGTTCTGTAGGAGATACCACTGAGCATACAAGTTGTAGTACACAACAATAGTGAGCCTACATATCATTAAAAAAACAAAAAAGCAAAACTAGCTGTACAGTAAGGCCCCAATTCGTTGATTTTTTTGTTAGCGTTACGTTCAACGCCATGTTTATCCGGTTCGTTACATGTCTATGTCGTTAGTATACCAACGTAAACTCTATCGCAGAAAATCCATGCGGGCGGCTGATGAGAAACTAATAATCATCCGGGCACAAATGACTAGTATTGTCCAGACAAATGTTTCTCACAAAGGAAGATGTGCGCGCCAAGTTGCCGCGTGCAGCGACAAATCGGATTGCGGCTCTCCGACAAAAAAAATTCGAACCCGAACATCGTGACGTTCATGGTACCATGGTGACCACAATGCGTCTTGATTACAGCTGTCATCACGACATTAGACTCATTTATGTGGAGCAAATTTGCGGCAGTAATAACTCAAAGAATTCCTTTCTATCAACTAATCCAGTCAGTGACCTGGATGACTGGCTTGAAAATCTTGCAACTTTCTTATAATTTGACTCTAAAGGTACGTAGCAATGCGCTGCAAATTTTGAAGACTGGTGAGTAACTTTCTTGTGACTATTTGGGAGCGTGTAACTTTAGGTTCAGGTGGGATTGTTATTTCCTCCCTTCAGGATGAGTGGCTACACTCTTATCAATGCTTATACGCTGTGGACAGTGGATATGACAAAGAACACCTTGGAGGTTTGTCACAGGAAAAGTCCACCCCATACAATCTGGTAAAGCTACCCCCACTGTTTAACTCCCCCAGCCACCATCTCTTTCTCTAGCCCATGCTTTCTGCTTTCTTTTGTTTGTCTTTGGCTTCTCTGCTTTCAGCTTTACATTTCAGCTTTAGTAATTTCGTTTAGCTTGGACTTTCTCACAAATTCAAGAAACAGTGTCTTAATAAACCAATCATATCACATGAGTGAATGAAAGGGAGGTAATCACAATACAGTAACAGTAATAGTAACAATGTGTTGATTAGAAGTATAGCTATGACGTTGAAGCTGTATTTCTTTGCAGCCTTCAGAATCCATACTTTCATCTTGGGCCTTCTCTGCTTTCTTTTCAGCTTTGGAGCTCTTCTTTCTTCTGGATCTTCTTCACAATTGTATGTCTTAAGAAGCTGATTAAACTGCATGTGGGACCAAAAGAGAGGTAGTCAGTACTTAATGTGGCCCCGTGTCTTGTATTATAGTTCCGTAACTCTCTTGTCTGCATTCTTGCATACGTATATGCTCGACAAACTCACCACCCAGTTGAACTGTGAAATGCTTTATGGGAGTGACTGACACTAACTTGCCACTGGATTTTGCAAGTTAAAATCATCTTCGGTCAGTTCATGAAGAGGTAGAATCACTTCCAGATGTCTCACCTGCCTTATCAGGCTTGAAAAATGACCATCCACACCATCGAGTTGATTGACCTGATTCCCAGTCAGTTGAACCCTCTTCCCAGTTGGCACCACTCAAGTTTAAGGTGGAGCAGCTCATGGGAGGTAATTGTGTTGATTAGAGCCATAATTAAGTTTCCTTTTTCGCTGCCTTCATTTTCTTGGCCTTCTTTTGGTCCTTCACAGTTTTCTGTTGCTTATTTTCTCAACCTTTTTCTCAGTCCATTTCACTTTCTGCTAAACCCCAGACAACAAAGTCAGGTATTTGGCAATGTCTTCTTGGTCCATGTGGACTGGCACAGCTTGGTACCTGTCATTAAACTTTTCAATGTACCGAGAGTCTGGACCTCTTCTGAAAAGTGGAAGAACATAATATGGCGATAGTAGTCCAGTCTCAAGATACTGATTGTACTGCATGGGTTAGTAAGAGAGAGAAAAATCATAACAAGGTAGCTATATAAGACATAATTGTGTTGATTAGAGCCATAATTAGCAATATCAATGAAGAGTTTTGAGACTTACCATTTTCTGGTAGCGATCTCTTTCCAGCTCTTGCCTGTAGCTTCCTCCACGCTGTCAGTTGACTCCCACTCACTGCTCACACTTAGGGTGGAGCAGCAGATGGGAGTGACTGCCCACAAACTGCTACTGCATTCCGTGTCGATTAAGCTAAAGTTGTCTCCATCCAGAGGTAGTACTACTTCCGGCTCTTCCACTTTGCCCCTGATGGGCTGTGCTGGCGGACAGAAAGAAGTGGTAGCTGGCCTGTTGATTGTGAGTCCTCACGTTGACTGTCCACAATATGGACATTGATAGCTGGAGTAGGTACCCATTCTGGTAGTGATCTGTTTCCAGCCCCTTGCCCCTCTTGCATGTAGCTCCCTCCACTCTGTCAGTTGACTCCCACTCACTGCTCACACTTAGGGTGGAGCCCTCTTGTCTGCAATATTATGCTGATCATCATCCAAACACTGAAGTCTGAGTCAGTCAAATGACCACTGTAGTCTAACTGAAATTGTCGTCTGAGACACCCAAGGCTTCAAGACTTTGGGGTACCCTCTGACTTGGGTAGAATGGCTGCTCCTGGATGTGCCGCTTGTGACTGTGATAGACTGGGCTGAAGGGCAGTAAGAGTTGGTGGGTAGGAAGTTAAACAGTGGGGGTAGCTTTACCAGGTTGTATGAAGTGGTCTTTTGCTCCTGTGACAAATCACATGCAAGACAGCATGAGGATACTGATTAAGATGCTGTCTTCATTGGGAAACTGCTGAAGGGGTGTGACACTGAGCAAAGTGGTACGTACTGTATGTGCAGACACAATCCTTTGTGTTAAATGGTATGTTGCTAAAGCTATTGCTGTTGATTAATTAAGACACTATAATATGTGTAGAAATAGTCCAGTTATCAGGCCTTCTCTGCCTTCAGTTTTTGATCAGTAACTGGAGGTGGGGAGGCCTGGGAACAAGGCTACATCAAATGTTTATTGACACAATATGCATGTGAACATGTAGTATGCCAACAATTCATGGTTGCTAATGATTCTACTTTTGTGCTATGAATAGTGCTAATTGATTGAGTCGAAACCCACAAGTGTTTCGTACACTCTGTGGGTATAAAAGCAGAGCAGTGAACTGCGAGGTTAACTTACCTGGCACAGAGGATACCGTGATCAATCAGGCGGTTCCTCCAGGTGGAGACTCAGGCATTGCACTTTGCTGAGTTGAAGCTTGCGATCTCCCCAAACGTGGGAGACTCGGGTGCGCAATTTTTGGTAGGGGGGGACTGCGTTCGCGCATCCCCCGTACATTGAATTCAAACAGAAATTGTAATGTGCTTACGAATATAAGGAGTTTACCTTAGCCTGAAAAACAAGTGCCTGCAAGAAGCTGTTCATAATAGTTGAGTGATAAGTTTCTGAATCAGCAGTTGGTACTTCAGCATAGGTGGGCCCTTAATACGTGACTTCTCAGTGAACTTTAATACAAAAGAGGGTGGTGAGCACTTAATATGTACTACAGGCCTAAAAACAGCTTGCAAAGCTTGCGCAACACACCTAATTGTCTGGTTTATGTATCCAGCGCCCACCCCCACTTTTGTGTAGTCAACTGTGTCTGATTTGGTGAAGAATGGAGCTCGAGCGTTAATTCCTGCTTGCTACTAGTAGGTACGATTAACATAGCTGTCCAAAACATTCAAATTATAATATGTGGTTTCCTGTTCTTCCTCTGTGAAGGGACTCTTAGGAAGGTTTCCTGCACCACTGGGGAGCTACAAGACTCTGCAGGCCTAGTTATAGGGAACCCACTTTCTGAAATGCATGAATCACGAACAACTGTATATTGAGAACCACACATCACATGAAGACAGAACTTGTGTCGTTGCATTGACAAAGACCTGTACATTTCATTGATGCCAGTGTCATAGGCCTAATGAATAGCTTGGATGTCAACTGCATAAAACTTCCCCATTCCGATCATTGAGGGAGCCTCTCAATATTTTAGTAACATCACTGATTCATAGCTGATTAGCAAATGTTCCGGATGGCTGGCTATGTTGGTTGCATCTATCATAACAGACTTGAGCTCCATTTTCAGAAGTCGAACACAGTGAATTTCACCTTGGTTTCCGTGGCATTGCCAAGTATCTGTGTGGCTTACTTATCCTTATACGAGAGAGTTCGATTATTGGTGGAGGGGTGTCTGAGTATTAATTGCTTACTCGAGTGCAGTGAGGCCATGTGTATGACATCATCTGGACATACAAAACATCAAATACTGTCTTCACTTTGCTCCCAAAGGAAGTCACTGTTATAGTTGTGTAAGTGACAACATTGTTCATAATTGAAATACTTCTCACTTACACTATGAATATTGTAATGTGCTAATTGAATGAGTCGAAACCCACAAGTGTTTCGTACACTCTGTGGTTGTAAAAGCAGAGCAGTGAACTGTGAGGTTAACTTACCTGGCACAGAGGATACCGTGATCAATCAGGCGGTTCCTCCAGGTGGAGACTCAGGCATTGCACTTTGCTGAGTTGAAGCTTGCGATCTCCCCAAACGTGGGAGACTCGGGTGCGCAATTTTTGGTAGGGGGGGACTGCGTTCGCGCATCCCCTGTATTAGTTTGAAACAAACAAAATATGATTTTAAGAGTTGTCAGTACACATTTACACAAATGCATACATACCAACACACACACACACACACACATGGGTATTCCACCCAAATGCACAGCTATCGTCACTCCAGCATTCCAAGCCTATACAGACGCCATGAGCAAGCAAAGAAGAGAGAATATGGGGATAGAATAAGAGAGTCGAGAATGGCAGCTTCACTCCACTAGTGTTTGCCACAACAGGAGGCATGGGCTGAGAGGCTACACTGTTCTACAAGCGTCTTGCAGATCAGATATCTGAAAAGAACACCACATACTGCAAATCCATGGCATGGATCAGGTGTACTCTTTCGTTCTCCCTCCTAAGATCTGCTGTGATGTGCATTCGAGGCAGCCGATCAACATCTCACCGGGTACCGAATGCCAGCCTTGAACTGGGCGTTGCAGAGAGCCGGCTCTCTTAGTAAGTATTTAGCAAAGTTTTTCTCAGTTTTAATGGCACTATAATTTTATTTCCTCCTTATTTTTACTTCAGTACATTAATTGTACATGGACATATTTAAAAAAAACAAAAAACACACACACACATGCACACGCACACGCACACACACACACGCGCACATGCAAACACAGAGGTTCTTCGAGAAGGTGATGAACTATTAGAAGTGAATGGCATTCCTGTGATGGGCAGGTCCACTGATGAGACTGTGAGACTGATGGTCAGTACCCCTCACTCCAGAGATGTGTGCAGCTTATAGACAGTTGCTACGTATACTGGCTTTAAGGTTTTGGGTGTCTGTGTACAGTACTCAGCCACATGGCCACATGGGTAGAACAAATTTTCTGCCTAAGGATGATCTTTCCAGTTCCCTAGTTCTACATATCACATATGCAAGAGTTTCTCTGTGTTATCATCATTATGCTCATCCCATAGTCATAAACAACTGCCTAGTATGCCAATCAAATTATGTATATTTGAGAAAGGTGCTTTCATTGTTGGGTGCACATGATAGTCAATTCCTTCCTTACACACACACACACACACGCACACACACGCACACACACACACACATGCACCCACGCACGCATGCACACACACACACACACACACACACACACACACACACACACACACACACACACACACACACACACACACACACACACACACACACACACACACACACACACACACACACACACACACACACACACACACACACACACACACACACACACACACACACACACACACAGTCTGCTGAGCCAGGCACCCCCCTGGCTCTTACTATCATCCCAGTTCATGATGACAATGTGGACCTAGAGTATGAAACAGTGAGTGCACTAACAACATAACATACACCGGAAACTTTTTCTGAAGTAAAGTGGAAATCATGATTATGTGCATGGGTCAGTCCAAGTTTAGGAAACTAGAAAACTGTTGAAGCTTGGTGTGCATGTACACACACATACACACACGCATGTACACACACACACACACACACACACACAGAAATATGTGCGTGCCCACTTTAACTACAATGGTTGTCTTGACGATGAGATCCCGTGCAAGGCTCTGGCTCTGTCCTTCCAGAGGGGGAACATCATGGAGAATAGCAACCAGGATGACCCAGACTGGTGGCAGGTATGTAGAAAGTGACACACAGTCCACAGGACATACATTGGGGAATGTCTGCCCGTAGTTGTATGGTGAATTATGTAATGAGGGTCATATGGAAGCAAGACTGCAAAGGATGCCTCCACCCCTAGTAGGAATGGTATAGTGGGGCACTATCTTATGTTCTTCATGCATGTATATATGTACCGTAGTCTCGCGAAAGACCGCCCAACCTCAAAAGAGCGCCCACCCCTTACTTTTGGCCCAATTTCCTGTTTAGGGTCAAAGTTTACTCGAATGTGTGCCCAGCCTGGAGCGAGCTTCACGTGTCTATTTGAGTGCAATTGAGAAGCACAGCCTCAAGCGCTATGCATATCTGAGGTAAGAAACTTTGTCTTGTACTTCACCAAAGGTTATTACAAGGCAGCTTTGCATTGATGGACGTAGCTTATGCAGCATGCACTGCGAGCTACACCCTGCTCAGTGTCACACGGGTGCCGTTCAGAGTTTTGTGTGCCGTCAGGACTTGACTATGAAGCCGCTGGTGGTTCCATTGTACGTTATTGTTTGTCCAATTATTTTCTGACACTCGAAAGAGTGCCCACACCCCTCTTTGGCAGACTTGTAAGGTGCTCCGCCCATGAGTGCTCTTTCGCGAGACTACGGTATACGTAAACCGGAATTGAGTTTTATACAACAGCATCGGATTACTGGGGTCAAACTAAGGCGATTCATTCTATACACACACGTTTCCAGTATGTATGGAAAATACCATGTGGTTGGTAATTTTTGCGGGTACAGAAATTTTTGTGGTTTTAATTTTCGTGGTCAGTGAATCTGGAACCTGCGTGTTAGTTAGCTGGATGGCTAAAAGTTGAGTGGATGTCTAGAATTGTCTGTGGAGAGAGATAGTAATCTTGGCTCTTTGTTCCTTGCTCTTTGTTCGTGTATGGGGAGAAAGGATACGCTGGCACAGCTGGCCATGGACTAAGTATGAAGTACATGTAGTTTCATACCCAGGCCCTTCGTAGAGGTGAGATCACTTTTGCTCTCGGTCTTGCGCCACCATCCAGTTCGTTCGTTTGTCCTACTATCTGATTGGCTCGAGCAATAACAGCTAGACTCGCAAAAAATGTGAGAATAAATCCCTTGTGAAAATTACCAACCATACGGTAGTCAGATTGCTACCTACCTGTGCCTCTATACCTTATTCACACACTCGTAGAAGTAAATATACGGAACATATGCAGATTGCTTCCTACCTATTGTGTATGTCGGTCCATACTTTATCAGGAATGTGTTTCCATTGTTTTTCTCCAGGCACGTAAGATATTTGATGATGGGGCGGAGTCTCTGCCTGGTCTGATCCCCGCCAGACATCTGCAACAAAAGTAAGCATCTTCTGCCATCTGGAGGTAGGGCAACCAGGGATGGTCAACACTCACATAAGGAGAGTAGGGCAGATATGTTCTGAAATTGAAATATTCCTCTTCTCCCTTCATGCACACACACACGCACACAGACGTGAAGCTCTAATACAGTCATATCCCTCTCATTGATCAAAGAAAAGGTATCACAGTAGTGGTACATGCTAAATGTACCATTCCTTCCCTCACTGTAAAATCCTAGCAACTTGTGAAGTGGAAAGACTTGTGGGTGTAGTTTATAACCTTGTTTACATCTCCTCTTCGAAGGTCTGAGGTCCATGTTCTCCAGGAAGAAGAAAAAGAAAATCTATTATCAACAAGTCCCACCAGCAAGTGAGTCATCTTTACACAATGCTATAGCCCTCAGTGGTGAAATTGACCTCCTTCTGTCTTTCCTCTCCCTCCCTTCCCTCCTTCTCCCCTCTCCCCAAGGTGTACTAGGTATCGGAGACGAGGTACCAACATATGAGGATGTAGTAAAACTAGAATCCCACCCAGAGCTGAGAAGACCCATTGTACTCATTGGTTAGTGAGCAGACACACATAGTGTCATGTGTAGGGGTGCAACATTACTAAGAGAAAGGTTTACTATTTTGTGATGGCTAGATTTGGCACTCCTTATGTGCATACTAACCTTGTTGTCAGGCTCTGGCCCTGTCTGAAAAATTGGGAAGGGGCCTGCATGGTAGCACTTCTGTGTATTGTCTAGCCACACACAGTGTGATGTGCATAATTACTAAGCAAATGGTTTTCTGTCTAAGGACAGATAGATTTGGCACATGTTAACTATACAGTGGAGCCCCTCTAATGCTGATACCATAGGACCACCACTGTGAATCCGGAATATGAAGGTGTCTATATTTCGAAGGCTAAAAAGAAGTTTCTGTAAAGTCCAGGTACTAGTGCAACTGTAAAAAGAGATTGTGTCTGCTTTACAGAATGGCAGGGTGTCTGTATTTCAGGGGCTATATAATGGGAATGCAATCTGTACCTGAGTAAAATGTCTTAAAACAAGGGGTGTCCGGATTTCCGAGGTTTGGAATAGCACGGTTCTACTGTGACCAGTTCGTGGGTCTTATCAATTCAACAAATCTGTGCATGTACAGTGAGCATCAGTATGTGGTGATGACCTTATTTGGAAAACTCCTCACAATGTGGTATCACTCACTTCTCAGGTGCTCCCGGGGTGGGCAGGCGAACACTGATCAGGAAGCTGCTGAACTCTGACACAAGTCACTTTGCTCCTGTTGTGCAGCGTGAGTCAAGAGCTAGCTTGCAGTCACGTATATTGTAATGTCTAGACTTGCCGGTGTAGATTGTGAGTAAGGGGATTATCTGAAGCTAAATTGCTTCTGTTATGTGTATTACTTTAGATAGACACGTGCACCATAACTTAATGTTCTTTATGGCATGTTGCACACACGTGCACAGCTACAACCATTATGATTATGAGGGCTCATTCATCCACTGTTTAGAGCATGAAATAAAAATCATAAGCTCTCTGTGTGCCTCTAGACACAACACGCCCGATCCGGTCTGGTAAGGTGAACAGTCACGACTACTTCTTCATCACACGGGAGGAGTTTGAGCAAGAGGTGCAGCAGGAGCGGTTCCTGGAGTACGGGGAGCTAAGGGGCCATTATTATGGCACCTCATTCTCCTCTGTCAAGAGAGTGCAGGAGGCAGGCAAAGTGCCTGTCCTAGACCTGAATCCACAGGTACATGTGTGCTAGCTAGATACTGTCATACCCTTGAACATAGAATTGGTAGCTATCATTGGCAGTGGACTACAGTGGAACTTTTGTATAGTGGTCACTGTGTAGGGGGATAGCAACCAGGCATTGGGGACTTCAGTTGAAACTGTACTTTGTAATACACTCTTCTCTTAGTAAAGAAGCTACTTACTTCTCTGTATAGTGGTCAGAAAATGTTGTCCTGAGGGTGACAGACAGAAGCACTAAGAATTATGGACCAAGTCTTAAGTATAGAATGATACTACTACAGTGACCGCTCCCTCTCCCTTCTCTCTACCCATCCTCCAGGCTCTGAAGACAGTTCGCTACTCTGGTCTGATGCCCTATGTGGTCTTCATTGCCTCTCCCCAGCTGGAGCGACTACACATCACCCGTAAAGTGGGCTCTGAGAAGCAGAAAAAGAGGCTAGTGCCTGCCTCCTCACAAGTAGACCTTGATGATGCACAGGTGTACACGGTGAGTTGGCTACTGCTGGTTGATTTGTGGTTGGTAAAAATTGTTAGTTTTGATTAATGGTTAACCAATGAGACTTTTGATTTACGTAGCTTTGTTCCTTGGCCTTCCACTTTTTTGATATGCAAAAGCAGATTGAAGGTTTGGGAGAGTTTGTCATACGATGACATCAAAGGTGGGAAAGGCACTGGGCCTTGGAACGAACCTAAGTTTGCAAACGAGCTTCTCATACTAGCCTTCTGACTTAAATTATCTAACACTTGTGCACACATCACACAGGAGACAGAGTTACACCACCTGGTGAAGGAGAGTCGCCAGATTGAGGCCCAGTATGGACATTACTTTGACTGGATCATCATGAACGATGACTTCCAGGTGGCAGCAGACATGCTGAAGGAGGTAGCAAGAAGGCTGGAAGATGAGCCTGAGTGGGTACCCGCTTGCTGGATGCAGGAGATGTGAACACTTGCTGCAGAAATTGTAATAATACTTGATATAACATCCCACATTATTTTAATAATACGAGATCAGCTCTTCTTTTTATTGAAAACCATTCTGTTTGACCTGTTGCCCATTCAGAATCACTGTAGAGTTTACAAGATTATCCACTACCATGTACACCAGCTACATGTTTTATTGCTCGTATTTAGAAATGGGGTCTTTTGTATTTCTCAGTTGTTAAATTATCAGTTTAGACATTTTTCTCCTTGCAGGATATAATGGTATATTCCTGGGTTCACATAATCCTGCTGCATATTTTTAACCTCATTGCATCAATCTGTACTACAATCATAGTATTTGCCAACTCTCACTGTTAAACATGACCGCAGCAAGGCTGTAGCTGTGCAGATTGTGCTACAGTCACATACACAACAGCATGTTTGATAACCATACACTCAACTGGCTGGCCCTGTTCCTCACACCCCCATGCAGCATGTGAGAGTTCAGGGGTGTGAGAGGTTGGGAACGAAGCTCGCGAGTGAGTGACAGGGAGTGATTGGAATTTATTGGCTCCCAGGAGTGGCTGATAACGGTACGTACAGTACCGGTTTACAGTCAGAGCGTCTTGGAAAAGCGTCTTCCATTCAAAGTAAAGCGTCTTGGCGCAAGGCGCAGTACATGCACGGAGCCTGGAGCAACGACCAATCAAATTCTCGCTCCGCGCAATCACCCGGGAAACCAAAACGCGTTCCGCGTTCCGCGTCCGCATCTGCGTCTGCGTCCGCGTCTCTCTCTCGAATAAAACTTCCGAAGTATTTGTTTCTGTGTTATTTGTCGCACATTTGCTGACTAAAACTCAAAGAACTTTTAACTGCGCATGATGAGTACCTACTCCAGCTACCAATGTCCACATTGTGGACAGTCAACGCGAGGACTCAGGCCGGCCACCACTTCTTTCTGTCCGCCAGCACAGCCCATCAGGAGCAAAGTGGAAGAGCCGGAAGTTGTACTTCCTCTGGACGGGGACGACTTTAGCTTATCCAACTCCGAATGTAGTAGTTTGTGGGTAGTCACTCCCATGAGCTGCTCCACCCTAAGTGTGAGCAGTGAGTGGGAGTCAGCTGACAGCGTGGAGGGAGATACAGGCAAGAGGGGCAAGGAGCTGGAAACGGATCGCTACCAGAAAATGGTGAGTCTCAAAACTCTTCATTGATATTGGTAATCATGGCTTTAATCAACACTATATGTTTGTGGTGAAGTTATGCTTTTGTTCCATCCCTACATAGAGAGTCTACCGACTCTCTGATAGTTATGTCTTATATAGCTAGCTACTTTGTTATGTTTATCTTCTCTCTTTTGCTAACCCATGCAGTACAACCAATATCTTGAGACGGGATTACTGTCACCATATTATGTACTGCCACTGTTTAGAAGAAATCCGGACTCTCGGAACATTGAAAAGTGTAAAGACAGGTACCAAGCTGTGCCAGTCCATATGGACCAGCAGGACATTGCAAAATATCTGGCTTCGATGTCTGGGGAAGTGGAGTGTACCGAGAGAAAGGTTGGCAAGAAAAAGGTAAGAGCTGTGAAGAAGGCTGAGAAGAAGGCTGAGAAGAAGGCTAAGAAAAAGGAACTGAAAGAGGCGAAAAAGGAAAGGGAAGCTGTAAAGAAGGCAGAAAAGGCCAAACTGAAGGCTCTTAAGAAAGCTGCAATCAAAGCTGAGAAGGCAAAGAAAAAGGAAGTAAAAGAAATGAAAAAGAAAACCAAGAGAAGGTGGAGAAGAACTTCCAAAGTTACCCCAATGGTGACTGGGGATGAAGCAACATTACTTCATGATATTATTTGTCTATAATTATGTAGTTTTGTGAGTTTAGCAATTTTGGGGGGTTAACTTTCTCCTCCACTTTTCTATTTTTGAGTCATTACTATTATCAATTTACAACTCAACTACAAGTGAACTTCTATATACTTCTTACTCAGTTGAAAAACCATGACTATAGGTATCAAAAGATATGTATGGATAAGGCCACTGGTGGTGATGATGAGGCGTGGCCAAATGCATCCTGCACAGTGTGTGACTTTGGATATACTGTGACATCTAGGCCCACCTTTTTTCATGGAGATGTGGTTCATTGATTGTAGTTCTGCACTGATAGTCTAGCTGTGTCCATCATACATAGAGTAGCAGACACCAGGAAAATACTGTCTCCTATGTGTGTGCCATGCATGGTCAAGAAGTAGAATTGCGCAACTGTCATTAAAACACAAACTCACTCTCTTGCTATAGTTATCACCTGGCCTTCGTATAAACCTTGAGTACATCACATGCAGTGCATCACAGTGGCTGATATAGAAATTTAGAAAGGGGGGTTCAATCTCGCGCCGGAAATTTTTGGGTTGCCACGCCCACTTTCGGTCACGTGAACGCATTCATACAAAAATATAGCTGGAAGGCCGAACCGAGGGGTCCGTCACAAAAGAAATCTCGTACACTGTCCGACAGTGTTGTTTTAGTTAACTATAACTTTAACTTTCACTACATACCACAATAGAAAAGAACCAGACCACTTTCCGCTGATGCCTCCGAAAAAGAAGCAAAGCTCGCCTAGCGATGTCTGTTGTATCTGCTGCCAAGCTATCTCTGCCAAGGATGAAGCTCTACTCTGTGTTGGTCGTTGTCAGCAGCGGCTGCACCGCTACTGTGCCAGCGTTTCTGAACAACAGTATAAGATGCTCTGTGAAAACAACACACCGTTTCTCTGTCCCTCTTGCTATCGAGAACAACACGAGGGTGAGGTCAAGGAACTCAGAAGGGCGCTGTAGAGACCCTGAAAGCAGAGTTGTGTCAGCTCAAAGAACTACTGCGCGAGGTGCAAGGGCAAGTAAAACACTATGTGAACGCGCCGTGTAGCTGCAACAACCCACCACGTAGCTGCGCTGCTACGGTTACTGCTACTGCCAGTCACAGTGAGAAGATGCGGTCGACTGCTGCTCGAGGTAACACTCGAGGTAACACGCGACAACATCCAAAGAGATGGCAGACTGTCCTACCAAGGAGGCCTAGCAAGCCACAGCGAACCAAGGATGACACTCAAAGAGAAAGTCACCACTCATTGACAAGTCCTCTGCAGCCAAACTCAGGCCGCACCCCAGGGCAACCTCAGCGAGAAAAGGTCAGTGTTCCTGGTGCCCGCAAGGTCTGGGGTACCATGAAAGCTTGTACGACGCAGACAGTGTCAACTACCATTGCTCAACTCTGTCCCACTGTTGCTGGAAAACTTCAACTTCGTAGGAAATTTAAAACTAACGACAATAGACGTGTTACAAGATGGTGGCCCGTTTCTCATTCGGGGAGAAATGCGGGCGGCTGATGAGAAACTAATAATCAACGAATTGGGGCCGAAGTAAGCAGCGCCTGCAGATCATCCGGGCACAAATGACTAGTGTTGCCACCAGACAAATGTTTCTCACAAATGAAGATGTGCGCGCCAAGTTGCGGCGTGCAGCGACAAATCGGATTGCGGCTCTCCGACAAAAAATTCGAACCCGAACATCGTGACGTTCATGGTACCATGGTGACCACAATGCGTCTTGATTTCTCTGATCTGTACAGCCATAGATTATTAACCTCAGGTAACGGGATTGGAAACGGATCACGTGTTCACGTTGATCGCTGTACTATCACCGTGGTACCGACATTGTTTCGCGCCGACAGCGTTTTATGCATTTTTGGAAGGACGTGGATATATCTGTCAGAGGTAAAGAATACGCACTGCTAGAAGACTTCTATACTACCTACGCCTTTCTTTTACGTGCAATAGAGTCTCTTCTTGTCTTGGTAAGTCGTGGTTTTGTATTTATTGCATTTTGTTGCCGTACGGCCGTACAAAACTGAAGAATTCGTATAGCGAAAGTGAAGTATGATTTTTTGTTGGACTGTAGTGTAAATATAGATTACTACATAGCCTGTTACTTTGAAAGAAGCATTGGTGTGAAGTTCAAAATATTGCATGCGGTTGGTTTGACAGGTATTGGTTCCTTCATAATAGAGATATTCCAGAAATAAAGCCGTAAACGCGTCGCAATGGTGCATGCGATTGTGGGATTGTACTTAAGTTACGTTCGAGTTTTAATCAAACAAAGCTGTTTTATAGCAATATTGTAAGGTTGAATTATTGCATGAAATATGTTTTAAACTTATACATGCTTTATTCACATAAATAATGTGCTTCAAAATTAGACTATAATGATGCTACTCAGTCGTGAAACAAGAATGGGTTTGAGAATTACAGGTTTGTTGCATATCAGAACAAAATTCTACACAAAATAATTATGAAAGTACTGCTTTTGTATTGTTTTATATAAGTGTTTTAAGTAACTCATATGCATTAAGTTGTATTTTAGAATTGTAGTTGTTTCAAGGGATATTACGCTAATATCATCATTTCCCTTGCAGTGCTCTCCTTTGTGGAACTGGTCAAGTATGTCTTCATGATACCATGGGTGTCCCTCTTTCTAAGCAACCGAATATGTCAAGACCCCATTGAAAGTTTTTTTGGTCAACAGAGACAAAGGGGAAGGGTGAATGAAAACCCTTCCACCTCGGAATTTCTACGCAATACACAAGCCCTAAGAGTGATTGGCAACACTTGTAGCAACATTCGTGGAAATTGCCGTGGAGGTGTTAAGATTAATGAAAAATTATTACATGCTGGTTCACTTCCTAAGCGACCTAGGAATAGTAAAAATGCAAATGTGTGACATTATCTTGTTGTGGTATTCTTTTTGTGTGTGTGTTAATGTTTGTTGCAAGTGGTTTGTTGAATATATATTATGATACATGTATACTGAAAAAATAAACATAAATGAAATCACTGATTACAAGCAAGTTTACTACGTAGAGCTCTACTTTTCTGAACTGTCTTCTTTTTAACCTGTTTGTACATTTCCATGCAAGACTTGGCAAATGCAAAACCTCGAACTGTGACATATAACTCCACAATTTTTTCTAGTACTAATGTGCTTATGTCATCATCTGCCTCTACGGCAATGAGGCACCACTCAAAAAGAAGGTCATCACTTTTAAGAAGAGCCTTCATGGCAGTGTCTTTCATCCCTTCATGTGGCCTTTGGACATCAAGTCTGAAGAATCGTCTCATCTCATCTTCCATTATATTGAATATACTCTACGTTTGATCATTAATATGCCACAATCCTCCTCTATCTATCATGTTTGTCCATGTCTCCGTTCCAACATTCTCACTCAATTCATCACCTGCACACTCCATCAACAGCAACACCATTTCATCCTTTCGGGGGTGAGTACTTGTCTCCAGTCGCTGTTGTACCTTGCGAATGATATATCCAGCTACGTACCGCAATGCATTTTGCTCTTCATAAGTGAGAGGACGTCCAGGTGACTCACAATCATGTCCAGAGATTTCCACTACTGGATATGCCTCTTTCATTAGTTCCTTGAAAATGTGCTGGGTCACAAACTGGTAAAAGGATGGGAATGCCTTGAGCCCAATGGAGTTGGTTATGAAAAGTCGCCAATCGCTAACAAATGTATTGGCTGTTCTGAGTCTATGGTAAGCACCCCACATTCTCTCTTTCCTGAGCTGCAGACTTGTGTGGTTGCATGGAAAGCATGCCCTCAAACGCACTATCAGAATGTGTGCAAATGAGGACAGCTTCATGTGATTAGCAGCAGACTGTTTCCGCCACTCCTGCAAAGAAAGTGATGTCTTCAAGGTTGCAGAGGTATACTCTGACTCAACTTGAAACACTTCATCCTTCTGCACTGCCTGTACTGCCGTCATGAAAATTTCAGCGGAACCTAGACAATTAAGGAGGGTGGGGCTCATGAGCTTGCGCGCACTAAGTAGCTGCCTTACTATATACATCCATGATAACTTACGTTCTGTACACACAGAGAAAGCGTTCATCTCCAGCCACGAATGTTCACAGGCAACTTCACTTTAATCCGAGACGCATTGGACGCTATGGACGCTATGAAAATATGGTTGCGAACGTGCGGTAGCGATTCAAAATTCATTGATGACGTCACAACAGCGAAACGGTGATGGTTCGTAAAATACCCCGCGTTTCCAATCCCGTTACGTGAGGTTAATAATCTATGGTACAGCTGTCATCACGAAATTAGACTCGTTTATGTACGTGGAGCAAATTTGCGGCAGTAATAACTCAAAGAATTCCTTTCTGTCAACTAATCCAGTCAGTGACCTGGATGACTGGCTTGAAAATCTTGCACCTTCCTATAATTTGACTCTATTAGAGGTACGTAGCAATGTGCTGCAAAATTTGAAGACTGTGAGTAACTTTCTTGTGACTATTTGGGAGCCTGTAACTTTAGGTTCAGGTGGGATTGTTATTTCCTCCCTTCAGGATGAGTGGCTACACTCTTATCAATGCTTATACGCTGTGGACAGTGGATATGACAAAGAACACCTTGGAGGTTTGTCACAGGAAAAGTCCACCCCATACAATCTGGTAAAGCTACCCCCACTGTTTAACTCCCCCAGCCACCATCTCTTTCTCTAGCCCATGCTTTCTGCTTTCTTTTTTGTCTTTGGCTTCTCTGCTTTCAGCTTTACATTTCAGCTTTAGTAATTTTGTTTAGCTTGGACTTTCTCACAAATTCAAGAAACAGTGTCTTAATAAACCAATCATACCACATGAGTGAATGAAAGGGAGGCAATCACAATACAGTAACAGTAATAGTAATAATGTGTTGATTAGAAGTATAGCTATGACGTTGAAGCTGTATTTCTTTGCAGCCTTCAGAATCCATACTTTCATCTTGGGCCTTCTCTGCTTTCTTTTCAGCTTTGGACCTCTTCTTTCTTCTGGGTCTTCTTCACAATTATATGTCTTAAGAAGCTGATTAAACTGCATGTGGGACCAAAAGAGAGGTAGTCAGTACTTAATGTGGCCCCGTGTCTTATATTAGTTCCGTAACTCTCTTGTCTGCATTCTTGTATACGTATATGCTCGACAAACTCACCACCCAGTTGAACTGTGAAATGCTTTATGGGAGTGACTGACCCTAACTTGCCACTGGATTTTGCAAGTTAAAATCATCTTCGGTCAGTTCATGAAGAGGTAGAATCACTTCCAGATGTCTCACCTGCCTTATCAGGCTTGAAAAATGACCATCCACACCATTGAGTTGATTGACCTGATTCCCAGTCAGTTGAACCCTGTTCCCAGTTGGCACCACTCAAGTTTAAGGTGGAGCAGCTCGTGGGAGGTAATTGTGTTGATTAGAGCCGTAATTAAGTTTCCTTTTTCGCTGCCTTCATTTCCTTGGCCTTCTTTTGGTCCTTCTTCACAGCTTTCTGTTGCTCATTTTCTCAACCTTTTTCTCAGTCCATTTCACTTTCTGCTGAACCCCAGACGACAAAGCCAGGTATTTGGCAATGTCTTCTTGGTCCATATGGACTGGCACAGCTTGGTACCTGTCATTAAACTTTTCAATGTACCGAGAGTCTGGACCTCTTCTGAAAAGTGGAAGAACATAATACGGCGATAGTAGTCCAGTCTCAAGATACTGATTGTACTGCATGGGTTAGTAAGAAAAATCATAACAAGGTAGCTATATAAGACATAATTGTGTTGATTAAAGCCATAATTACCAATATCAATGAAGAGTTTTGAGACTTACCATTTTCTGGTAGCGATCTCTTTCCAGCTCTTGCCTGTAGCTCCCTCCACGCTGTCAGTTGACTCCCACTCACTGCTCACACTTAGGGTGGAGCAGCTCATGGGAGTGACTGCCCACAAACTGCTACATTCGGAGTCAGATAAGCTAAAGTTGTCTTCGTCTACAGGTAGTACAACTTCCGGCTCTTCCACTTTGCTCCTGATGGGCTGTGCTGGCAGACAGAAAGAAGTGGTAGCTGGTCTGTTGATCGTTGTGAGTCCTCACGTTGACTGTCCACAATGTGGACATTGATAGGTGGAGTAGGTACTCATTCTGGTAGCAATCTGTTTCCAGCCCCTTGCCCCTCTTGCCTGCATGTAGCTCCCTCCACGCTGTCAGTTGACTCCCACTCACTGCTCACACTTAGGGTGGAGCCCTCTTGTCTGCAATATTATGCTGATCATCATCCAAACACTGAAGTCTGAGTCAGTCAAATGACCACTGTAGTCTAACTGAAATTGTCGTCTGAGACACCCAAGGCTTCAAGACTTTGGGGTGCCCTCTGACTTGGGTAGAATGGCTGCTCCTGGATGTGCCGCTTTGACTGTGATAGACTGGGCTGAAGGGCAGTAGGAGGTGGGTAGGAAGTTAAACAGTGGGGGTAGCTTTACCAGGTTGTATGAAGTGGTCTTTTGCTGCTGTGACAAATCACATGCAAGACAGCATGAGGATACTGATTAAGATGCTGTCTTCATTGGGAAACTGCTGAAGGGGTGTGACACTGAGCAAAGTGGTACGTACTGTATGTGCAGACACAATCCTTTGTGTTAAATGGTGTGTTGCTGAAGCTATTGCTGTTGATTAATTAAGACACTATAATATGTGTAGAAATAGTCCAGTTATCAGGCCTTCTCTGCCTCCAGTTTTTGATCAGTAACTGGAGGTGGGGAGGCCTGGGAACAAGGCTACATCAAATGTTTAGTGACACAATATGCATGTGAACATGTAGTATGCCAACAATTAATGGTTGCTAATGATTCTACTTGTATGCTATGAATAGTGCTAATTGATTTAGTCGAAACCCACAAGTGTTTCGTACACTCTGTGGGTATAAAAGCAGAGCAGTGAACTGTGAGGTTAACTTACCTGGCACAGAGGATACCGTGATCAATCAGGCGGTTCCTCCAGGTGGAGACTCAGGCATTGCACTTTGCCGAGTTGAAGCTTGCGATCTCCCCAAACGTGGGAGACTCAGGTGCGCAATTTTTGGTAGGGGGGGACTGCGTTCGCGCATCCCCCGTACATTGAATTCAAATAGAAATTGTAATGTACTTACGAATATAAGGAGTTTACCTTAGCCTGAAAAAACAAGTGCCTGCAAGAAGCTGTTCATAATAGTTGAGTGATAAGTTTCTGAATCAGCAGTTGGTACTTCAGCATAGGTGGGCCCTTAATACGTGACTTCTCAGTGAACTTTAACACAAAAGAGGGTGGTGAGCACTTGATATGTACTTACAGGCCTAAAAACAGCTTGCAAAGCTTGCGCAACACACCTAATTGTCTGGTTTATGTATCCAGCGCCCACCCCCACTTAGTCAACTGTGTCTGATTTGGTGAAGAATGGAGTTCGGGCGTTAATTCCTGCTTGCAGTAGGTACGATTAACATAGCTGTCCAAAACATTCAAATTGGCTAATAAGTCGTTTCTTGTTGTTTCTCTGTGAAGCGACTCTTAGAAAGGTTTCCTGCACCACTGGGGAGCTACAAGACTCTGCAGGCCTAGTTATAGGGAACCCACTTTCTGAAATGCATGAATCACAAACAACTGTATATTGAGAACCACACATCACATGAAGACAGAACTTGTGCTGTTGCATTGGCAAAGACCTGTACATTTCATTGATGCCAGTGTCATAGGCCTAATGAGTAGCTGGGATGTCAACTGCATAAAACTTCCCCATTCCGATCATTGAGGGAGCCTCTCAATATTTTAGTAACATCGCTGATTCATAGCTGATTAGCAAATGTTCCGGATGGCTGGCTATGTTGGTTGCATCTATCATAACAGACTTGAGCTCCATTTTCAGAAGTTGAACACAGAGGCCAAGTATCTGTGTGGCTTACTTATCCTTATACGAGAGTTGGATTATTGGTGGAGAGGTGCCCGAGTATTAATTGCTTACTCGAGTGCAGTGAGGCCATGTGTATGACATCATCTAGACCTACAAAACATCAAATACAGTCTTCACTTTGCTCCCTAAAGGAAGTCACTGTTATAGTTGTGTAGGTGACAACATTGTTCTGAATTGAAATATGAATACTTCTCACTCACACTATGAATATTGTAATGTGCTAATTGATTGAGTCGAAACCCACAAGTGTTTCGTACACTCTGTGGGTATAAAAGCAGAGCAGTGAACTGTGAGGTTAACTTACCTGGCACAGAAGATACCGTGATCAATCAGGCGGTTCCTCCAGGTGGAGACTCGGGCATTGCACTTTGCAGAATTGAAGCTTGTGATCTCCCCAAACGTGGGAGACTCGGGTGCGCAATTTTTGGTAGGGGGGGACTGCGTTCGCGCATCCCCCGTATTAGTTTGAAACACAAACGAAATATGTTTTAAGAGTTTGAGTAGACATTTACACAAATGCATACACGCCAACACACACACATGTATGTAAAAACACACAAACGCACACGCGTGGGATTACATGCACACACAGCTGTGAGTACACATTTACACAAATGCATACATACCAACACACACACACGTGTATTCCACCCAAATGCGCAGCTATCGCCACTCCATCATTCCAAGCCTTTACAGACGCCATGAGCAAGCAAAGAAGAGAGAATGTGGGGAATAAGAGAGGTTGAGAATGGCAGCTTCACTCCACTAGTGTTTGCCACATGGGCCGAGAGGCTACACCATTCTACAAGCGTCTTGCAGATCAGATATCTGAAAAGAACAACACCACATACTGCAAAACCATGGCATGGATCAGGTGTACTCTTTCGTTCTCCCTCCTAAGATCTGCTGTGATGTGCATTCGAGGCAGCCGATCAACATCTCACCGGGTACCAAATGCCAGCCTTGAACTGGGCGTTGCAGAGAGCCGGCTCTCTGGCTAACTCTTAGTAAGTATTTATATCTTTGCAAAGTTTTTCAATGGCACTATAATTTTATTTCCTCCTTATTTTTACTTCAGTACACTGTACATGGACATATATTTAAAAAAAACAACAACACACACACATGCACACACATGCATGCATGCACACACACACACACATGCACATGCAAACACAGAGGTTCTTCGAGAAGGTGATGTACTACTAGAAGTGAATGGCGTTCCTGTGATGGGCAGGTCCACTGATGAGATTGTGAGACTGATGGTCAGTACCCCTCACTCCAGAGATGTGTGCAGCTTATAGACAGTTGCTACGTATACTGGCTTTAAGGTTTTGGGTGTCTGTGTACAGTACTCAGCTTCATGGGTGGAACAAATTTTCTGCCTAAGGATGGTCTTTCCAGTTCCATAGTTCTACATATCACATACGCAAAAGTTTCTCTGTGTTATCATCATTATGCTCATCCCGTAATCATATAAAACAAGTATGCCAATCAAATTATGTATATTTGAGAAAGGTGCTTTCATTGTTGGGTGCATGGGAGTGTGTCACATTATACACTGGAAACTTTTTGTAAAGTGGAAATCATGATTATACGCATGGGTCAGTCCAAGTTTACGAAACTAAAAACTAGAAAAACTGTTGAAGCTTGTTATGCATGCACGCGTGCGCACACACACACACACACACACACACACACACAACACACACACACACACTCACATAGAAGTATGTGCGTGCCCACTTTAACTACAATGGTCGTCTTGACGATGAGATCCCGTGCAAGGCTCTGGCTCTGTCCTTCCAGAGGGGGACATCATGGAGATTAGCAACCAGGATGACCCAGGTATGTAGAAAGTGACACGCAGTCCACAGGACATACATTGGGGAATGTCTGCCCATAGTTGTATGGTGAATTATGTAATGAGGGTCATATGGAAGCAAGACTGCAAAAGGCCGTCTACAATCACTGGACTGGACTAGTGGACTGGACTGGTGGACTGGACTGGTGGACTGACATTAAAAATCATTTTTACGCTTTCTAATGAGACTCACTCGCCTGTAGGGTTGCATGATGCATAATATTACCCCCAAAACAGCTTTCTTCTTGGACAGACTGACTTTATGCCAAAGTAGTAAACTTTTGATGGCAATAACCACTACATAACCTGGGCTTCATTTCCAAAAATTGTCAGGGTAGGGGCCCAATCCGGTCTGGTGAGGTGAACAGTCACGACTACTTCTTCATCACACGGGAGGAGTTTGAGCAAGAGGTGCAGCAGGACCGGTTCCTGGAGTACGGGGAGCTAAGGGGCCATTATTATGGCACCTCATTCTCTTCTGTCAAGAGAGTGCAGGAGGCGGGCAAAGTGCCTGTCCTAGACCTGAATCCACAGGTACATGTGTGCTAGCTAGATACTGTCATACCCTTGAACATAGAATTGGTGGCTATCATAGACTACAGTGGAACCTGTGTATAGTGGCCACTGTGTAGGGGGGATAGCAACCAGGCATTGGGGACCTCGGTTGAAACTGTACTGTAATACACTCTTCTCTTGGTTAAGAAGCCACTGTAGTGGTCAGAAAATGTTGTCCTGAATTATGCTGCCATAATTATTTACAAAGTCTTGAGTGTATATAGAATGATACTGCAGTGACTGCTCCCTCTCCTCTCTACCCATCCTCCAGGCTTTGAAGACAGTTCGGTACTCTGGTCTGATGCCCTATGTGGTCTTCATTGCCTCTCCCCAGCTGGAGCGACTACACATCACCCGTAAAGTGGGCTCTGAGAAGCAGAAAAAGAGCTAGTGCCTGCCTCCTCACAAGTAGACCTTGATGATGCACAGGTGTACACGGTGAGTTGGCTACTGCTGGTTGATTTGTAGTTGGTGGTTGACTAAAAATTGTTAGTTTGTATGTGGTTAACCAATGAGACTTTGATTTACGTAGCTTTGTTTCTTGGCCTTTCCACTTTTTTTTGTATGCAAAAGCAGATGGAAGGCTTGGGAGAGTTTATCATACGATGACATCAAAGGTGGGAAGGGTACTGGGCCTTGGAACGATCCTAAGTTTGCAAACGAGCTTCTCATACTAGCCTTCTGACTTAATGCTTGTGCACACGTCACACAGGAGACAGAGCTACACCACCTGGTGAAGGAGAGTCGCCAGATTGAGGCCCAGTATGGACATTACTTTGACTGGATCATCATGAATGATGACTTCCAGGTTGTAGTAGACATGCTGAAGGAGGTAGCAAGAAGGCTGGAAGATGAGCCTCAGTGGGTACCCGCTTGCTGGATGCAGGAGATATATGAACACTTGCTGCAGAAATTGTAATAATACTTCATACAACATCCCACGTTAGTTGTTGTTTGCCGCTAGTGTCCAATCATGATGGTTATGTATTGCAACACATTATTTTAATAATACGAGATCAGCTCTTCTTTTTATTGAATACCATTCTGTTTGACCTGTTGCCCATTCAGAATCACTATAGAGTTTACAAGATTATCCACAACCATGTACACCAGCTACATGTTTTATTGCTTGTATTTAGAATGGGATCTTTCTCAGTTGTTAAGGTGGTGGTGGAAGTCTCTCGGCGGAGGTTAACGAAAACATAAACCTGGGTTACAGTCAGGACCAGGGTTACTCCTAGTTTCAGGGTTAGGGTTTGCTTTAGGGCAATCTTGCTTTGCCTAATTTTAAAAAGGGTTTTAGTAGCTCATTAATATATTCATGAACCCAAAATTGCCACTCGATGGACGCATCTACACGCTCACTGTAGGTAGCGTCCCAACCACCAATGTATCTCAAATCAATCTATGCCAGCTTTTGTTCAAAGCTACTCTCAAAGTCAGGCTAGACTCATGTTTGTCACTACTCTTGGAATGGACAACTTTGACTGCACCAAAATGAATGCACTTTTTAAAAAATCCACAGCTTGTCTACGGGAGGGGCTCATTCACGAGTGGAAGCAAGCATTACTAGCCCCACCTCTCCCCCTTATGTCGCTAAACAACTCACGGCTCTGTTCCACACACAGCCGCCGTTCAGCTCCCTTGGCTGTCAGACTGTAGCACCAACGATAAATTGCGTATTCTAGTTAAAGCCCAGCCCAGCACTCGAAGCACCTGGCCACGGTCACCAACTAGGCTAGGCATACGGCCGCGAGACCTGGGCCTACTCAACAAATACAGTCTTGGCCACTGTGGCCTTTCTGCTGCTTCTAGACACAAGCTTGCTTTCACAAGCAGGCATCACGCACTACTCACAGCTACTGACACTACAGCACTCTACTAAACTCCTTCTGTTTTATTTTTTATTTTTATTTATTTATTTTTTTAAGTCGATCTAAGCTTATCTTCAAAGTTCCGACCACCACATGAAGGGATACCGCCAGGCCACATCTTAACTAACTTAATTATAAACTGATTATTGGATGCCAATGCCGACAGGAAATGGGGAAAATCCCCAATTCTACGGACAGTGAACGGTTTGAGACTCCTAAAACGGACTGTGCGCTAAAATTTTACCAAGACAAAGAGTTCTATGGGCTTGGATTCCAGGTTTGTCGACCTTGAAAATGCAGGGTTACCTGCCACCTTAAATTATCAGTTTAGACATTTTTCTCCTTGCAGGATATAATTAGCATAGACCTAATGGTATATTCCTGGGTTCACATAATCCTGCTGCATATTTTTAACCTCATTGCATCAATCTGTACTACAATCATAGTATTTGCCAACTGTCACTGTTAAACATGACCGCAGCAAGGCTGTAGCTATGCAGATTGTGCTACAATCACATACACAACAGCATGTTTGGTAACCATACACTCAACTGGCTGGCCTTTCCTCACACCCCCATGCAGCATGTGAGAGCTGGGGGGTCTGAGAGGTTGGGAACGAAGCTCACGAGTGAGTGACAGTGAGTGATTGGAATTTATTGGCTCCTAGGAGTGACTGGGGATGGGGTAACGGTACGTACAGTACAGTCGGAGCATCTTGGAAAAGCGTCTTGCATTCAGCGTCTTGGGAAACCTTGGAAGTAAAGAGCTAAGCGTTTTGGCGCATGGCGCAGTACACGGCACCTGGAGAACGACCAAT
Organism: Agelas oroides; assembly: GCA_949130485.1. Lineage (NCBI taxonomy): Eukaryota > Metazoa > Porifera > Demospongiae > Agelasida > Agelasidae > Agelas > Agelas oroides. The sequence continues at coordinate 5,586,609 of OX422196.1, read as the reverse complement.
CAAATCCTCGCTCCGCGCAAATCACTCGGGGGAAACCAAAACGCGTTCCGCGTCAGCATCTGCGTCCGCGTCTGCGTCTGCGTTCGTGCATTTGTGTTCGCGCGCGTCGGCGTCCGCGTCTCTCTCTCAAATAAAACTTCCGAAGTATTTGTTTCTGTGTTATTTGTCGCACATTTGCTGACTAAAACTCAAAGAACTTCTAACTGCGCAAGATGAGTACCTACTCCAGTTATCAATGTCCACATTGTGGACAGTCAACGCGAGGACTCAGGCCGGCCACCACGTCTTTCTGTCCGCCAGCACAGCCCATCAGGAGCAAAGTGGAAGAGGCGGAAGTTGTACTACCTCTGGATGGAGACAACTTGAGCTTATCCGACTCCGAATGTAGCAGTTTGTGGGTAGTCACTCCCATGAGCTGCTCCACCCTAAGTGTGAGCAGTGAGTGGGAGTCACGGGGAGACAGTGTGGAGGGAGCTACAGACAAGAGGGGCAATGAGATAGAAACAGATCGCTACCAGAAAATGGTGAGTCTCAAAACTCTTCATTGATGTTGGTATTCATGGCTTTAATTATTACTATAAATTATGTCCTATATAGCTGGATCTAGCTACCTTGCTATGATTTATCTTTCTTTTGCTAACCCATGCAGTACAACCAGTATCTTGAGACTGGATTACTATCGCCATATTATGTACTGCCACTGTTTAGAAGAGATCCGGACTCTGGGTACATTGAAAGGTATAAAGACAGGTACCAGGCTGTGCCAGTCCATATGGACCAAGAAGACATAGCCAAATACCTGGCTTCGATGTCTGGGGAAGTGGAGTGTACCGAGAGACTGAAGGTTGGCAAGAAAAAGGTAAGAGCTGTGAAGAAGGCCGAGAAGAAGGCTAAGAAAAAGGAACTGAAAGAGGCGAAAAAGGAAAGGGAGGCTGCAAGGAAGGAAGAAAAGGCCAAACTGAAGGCTCTTAAGAAAGCTGCAAAGAAAGTAGAGAAGGCAAAGAAAAAGGAAGTAAAAGAAATGAAAAAGAAAATCAAGAGAAGGTGGAGAAGAACTTCCAAAGTTACCCCAATGGTGATTGGGGATGAAGCAACATTACTTTAAACTACTTTATAATTTAATTTAAAAATTTTGTCTATAATTATGTAGTTTTGTGAATTTAGCAATTTCTGGGGGTTAACTTTCCCCTCCTCTTTTCTATTTCTGAGTCATTAATTTACAACTCAACTACAAGTGAACTTCTATATAACGTGTACTCAGATGAAAAACCACAAATTCTATATATGACTATAGGTATCAAAAAATTCTACAGATATGTATGGATAAGGCCAGGGACTTGTCTGCATTTTGTGTATTATGCAAGAGCAGTCCCCATCTCCCAGTCTCTATACTGGTGGTGATGATTAGGCATGGTATTGGCCAAATGCATCCTGCACAGTGTGTGACTTTGCATATACTGTGACATCTAGGCCTGCCTTTTTTCATGGAGATGTGGTTCATTGATTGTAGTTCTGCACTGATAGTCTAGCTGTGTCCATCTTACATAGAGTAGCAGACACCAGGAAAATACTGTCTCCTGTGTGTGTGCCATTCATGGTCAAGAAGTAGAACTGCACAACTGTCATTAAAACACTAACTCACTCTCATTCTCTTGCTATTTATCACCTGGCCTTCATATAAACCTTGAGTACATCACATGCAGTGCATCATACCGGCTGGATCACTGCTGACTGAATAGTAATTGGTCAGTGTGAAACCTCTCACTATGGTGTGTTTGACCTCACATCCTACCACGGCATGCATATAGCCATTACTTAAGCCACACTCCAAGATGCAGCAGCCTTGAAGTTTAGTTCTACTGAAAGGTTTTTTACCAGTCTGAAGAAAAAAAAACATGTTATGGATTTCCAGGGTATATAGTCTAGCTAGTGAGACAGTAACCAAGTGTCATGAGGCGTGATATCTATGACTGTGTGACTTATACAATTTGACTGAGGTGTATTTGCGTACATGTACCTCCTATTTTTAATAGTGAAGGTGTACACAATTCAGAGTTTCTGTACACCAATTTTTTTAGTTTCAAGAGTTTTAGCTAACACTCCTTAAATGCTCAGTCTTTGATTTTTAAAGTTGTTGTTCTGTAGGAGATACCACTGAGCATACAAGTTGTAGTACACAACAACAGTGAGCCTACATATCATTTGCCAAAAAACAAACAAACAAACAAACAAAAAACAAACTAGCTGTACAGTAAGGCCCCAATTCCTTGATTTTTTAGTTTCTCATTCGGTGCTTCCACAAAATGCGGGCGTGTGGGTATTACCATTAGTGTATTTATCCATAGCCGGCAGATATTTCTCATGAAAGAACCCATTGAACAAACATGATGCCAGGAGGACCAGTGCTCGTCATTCGCCATTGTAGAAGGGTTATTTTGGATGCTGTGTAGTAGAGAGACACGTTTGTTAGCGTTACGTTCAACGCTATGCTTATCCGGTTCGTTACATGTCTATGTCGTTAGGCTACGTAAATTCTATCGCAGAAAATCCATGCGGGCGGCTGATGAGAAACTAATAATCAACGAATTGGGGCCTAAGTAAGCAGTGCCTGCAGATCATCCGGGCACAATTGACTAGTGTTGTCACCTGACAAATGTTTCTCACAAATGAAGATGTGCGCGCCAAATTGCCGCGTGCAGCGTAGGGTTGGGCGGATTATGCTGGCATAATTTTGGGAATAATAGGTACCAGAAAGCATTGAGCATTATGCGGGAATAATAGGTACATTTTGAGCATAATGTGTCTGTGGTAGACTGGTAGTTTCGTCCCAGACCGTGAAGTATCTCGTCCCATGCCCTGTTGGTAAGCGGCGAAGTGAGGGAACAATCGCAGAGTCTGGTGATCTACATTGAACTTTCCATGATGTTAGCGTGGCCACACCCACTCTTGCGGAACGGGGTGACTACAATGGTCGATGAACTGCCATCCTGTTTCAATATTTGAACATACAAGTTTGTTCCTTCCTGAAATAATGGGCATAGTTTGAGCATAATAGGCAAATTTTGGGCATAATTATAAGCATAATTGGTACAATTTTGAGCATATTGGAATAGCATAATGGGTAAAAAATGGAGCATAATCCGCCCAACCCTAGTGCAGCGACAAATCGGATTGCGGCTCTCCGACAAACCCGAACATCGTGACGTTCATGGTACCATGGTGACCACAACGCATCTTGATTTCTCTGTACAGTACAGCTGTCATCACAACATTAGACTCGTTTATGTGGAGCAAATTTGCGGCAGCAATAACTCAAAGAATTCCTTTCTGTCAACTAATCCAGTCAGTGACCTGGATGGCTGGCTTGAAATCTTGCAACTTTCCTATAATTTGACTCCAAGGTACGTAGCAATGTGCTGCAAAATTTGAAGACTGTGAGTAACTTTCTTGTGACTATTTGGGAGCGTGTAACTTTAGGTTCAGGTGGGATTGTTATTTCCTCCCTTCAGGATGAGTGGCTACACTCTTATCAATGCTTATACGCTGTGGACAGTGGATATGACAAAGAACACCTTGGAGGTTTGTCACAAGAAAAGTCCACCCCATACAATCTGGTAAAGCTACCCCCACTGTTTAACTCCCTCAGCTGCAGCCACCATCTCTTTCTCTAGCCCATGCTTTCTGTTTTCTTTTGTTTGTCTTTGGCTTCTCTGCTTTCAGCTTTACATTTCAGCTTTAGTAATTTCGTTTAGCTTGGACTTTCTCACAAATTCAAGAAACAGTGTCTTAATAAACCAATCATACCACATGAGTGAATGAAAGGGAGGCAATCACAATACAGTAACAGTAATAGTAACAATGTGTTGATTAGAAGTATAGCTATGACGTTGAAGCTGTATTTCTTTGCAGCCTTCAGAATCCATACTTTCATCTTGGGCCTTCTCTGCTTTCTTTTCAGCTTTGGAGCTCTTCTTTCTTCTGGGTCTTCTTCACAATTGTATGTCTTAAGAAGCTGATTAAACTGCATGTGGGACCAAAAGAGAGGTAGTCAGTACTTAATGTGGCCCCGTGTCTTGTATTAGTTCCGTAACTCTCTTGTCTGCATTCTTGTATACGTATATGTTCGACAAACTCACCACCCAGTTGAACTGTGAAATGCTTTATGGGAGTGACTGACCCTAACTTGCCACTGGATTTTGCAAGTTAAAATCATCTTCGGTCAGTTCATGAAGAGGTAGAATCACTTCCAGATGTCTCACCTGCCTTATCAGGCTTGAAAAATGACCATCCACACCATTGAGTTGATTGACCTGATTCCCAGTCAGTTGAACCCTGTTCCCAGTTGGCACCACTCAAGTTTAAGGTGGAGCAGCTCATGGGAGGTAATTGTGTTGATTAGAGCCATAATTAAGTTTCCTTTTTCGCTGCCTTCATTTCCTTGGCCTTCTTTTGGTCCTTCTTCACAGCTTTCTGTTGCTCATTTTCTCAACCTTTTTCTCAGTCCATTTCACTTTCTGCTGAACCCCAGACGACAAAGCCAGGTATTTGGCAATGTCTTCTTGGTCCATATGGACTGGCACAGCTTGGTACCTGTCATTAAACTTTTCAATGTACCGAGAGTCTGGACCTCTTCTGAAAAGTGGAAGAACATAATACGGCGATAGTAGTCCAGTCTCAAGATACTGATTGTACTGCATGGGTTAGTAAGAAAAATCATAACAAGGTAGCTATATAAGACATAATTGTGTTGATTAAAGCCATAATTAGCAATATCAATGAAGAGTTTTGAGACTCACCATTTTCTGGTAGCGATCTCTTTCCAGCTCTTGCCTGTAGCTCCCTCCACGCTGTCAGTTGACTCCCACTCACTGCTCACACTTAGGGTGGAGCAGCTCATGGGAGTGACTGCCCACAAACTGCTACATTCGGAGTCAGATAAGCTAAAGTTGTCTTCGTCTACAGGTAGTACAACTTCCGGCTCTTCCACTTTGCTCCTGATGGGCTGTGCTGGCAGACAGAAAGAAGTGGTGGCTGGTCTGTTGATCGTTGTGAGTCCTCACGTTGACTGTCCACAATATGGACATTGATAGGTGGAGTAGGTACTCATTCTGGTAGCGATCTGTTTCCAGCCCCTTGCCCCTCTTGCCTGCATGTAGCTCCCTCCACGCTGTCAGTTGACTCCCACTCACTGCTCACACTTAGGGTGGAGCCCTCTTGTCTGCAATATTATGCTGATCATCATCCAAACACTGAAGTCTGAGTCAGTCAAATGACCACTGTAGTCTAACTGAAATTGTCGTCTGAGACACCCAAGGCTTCAAGACTTTGGGGTGCCCTCTGACTTGGGTAGAATGGCTGCTCCTGGATGTGCCGCTTTGACTGTGATAGACTGGGCTGAAGGGCAGTAGGAGGTGGGTAGGAAGTTAAACAGTGGGGGTAGCTTTACCAGGTTGTATGAAGTGGTCTTTTGCTGCTGTGACAAATCACATGCAAGACAGCATGAGGATACTGATTAAGATGCTGTCTTCATTGGGAAACTGCTGAAGGGGTGTGACACTGAGCAAAGTGGTACGTACTGTATGTGCAGACACAATCCTTTGTGTTAAATGGTGTGTTGCTGAAGCTATTGCTGTTGATTAATTAAGACACTATAATATGTGTAGAAATAGTCCAGTTATCAGGCCTTCTCTGCCTCCAGTTTTTGATCAGTAACTGGAGGTGGGGAGGCCTGGGAACAAGGCTACATCAAATGTTTAGTGACACAATATGCATGTGAACATGTAGTATGCCAACAATTAATGGTTGCTAATGATTCTACTTATGTGCTATGAATAGTGCTAATTGATTTAGTCGAAACCCACAAGTGTTTCGTACACTCTGTGGGTATAAAAGCAGAGCAGTGAACTGTGAGGTTAACTTACCTGGCACAGAGGATACCGTGATCAATCAGGCGGTTCCTCCAGGTGGAGACTCAGGCATTGCACTTTGCCGAGTTGAAGCTTGCGATCTCCCCAAACGTGGGAGACTCGGGTGTGCAATTTTTGGTAGGGGGGGACTGCGTTCGCGCATCCCCCGTACATTGAATTCAAACAGAAATTGTAATGTGCTTACGAATATAAGGAGTTTACCTTAGCCTGAAAAACAAGTGCCTGCAAGAAGCTGTTCATAATAGTTGAGTGATAAGTTTCTGAATCAGCAGTTGGTACTTCAGCATAGGTGGGCCCTTAATACGTGACTTCTCAGTGAACTTTAATACAAAAGAGGGTGGTGAGCACTTGATATGTACTACAGGCCTAAAAACAGCTTGCAAAGCTTGCGCAACACACCTAATTGTCTGGTTTATGTATCCAGCGCCCACCCCCACTTTTGTGTAGTCAACTGTGTCTGATTTGGTGAAGAATGGAGCTCGAGCGTTAATTCCTGCTTGCTACTAGTAGGTACGATTAACATAGCTGTCCAAAACATTCAAATTATAATATGTGGTTTCCTGTTCTTCCTCTGTGAAGCGACTCTTAGGAAGGTTTCCTGCACCACTGGGGAGCTACAAGACTCTGCAGGCCTAGTTATAGGGAACCCACTTTCTGAAATGCATGAATCACGAACAACTGTATATTGAGAACCACACATCACATGAAGGCAGAACTTGTGTTGTTGCATTGGCAAAGACCTGTACATTTCATTGATCCAGTGTCATAGGCCTAATGAGTAGCTGGGATGTCAACTGCATAAAACTTCCCCATTCCGATCATTGAGGGAGCCTCTCAATATTTTAGTAACTTCATCGCTGATTAGCAAATGCTTTGGATGGCTATGTTGGTTACATCTATCATAACAGACTTGAGCTCCATTTTCAGAAGTCGAACACAGTGAATTTCACCTTGGTTTCCGTGGCATGGCCAAGTATCTGTGTGGCTTACTTATCCTTATACGAGAGTTCGATTATTGGTGGAGAGGTGTCCGAGTATTAATTGCTTACTCGAGTGCAGTGAGGCCATGTGTATGACATCATCTGGACATACAAAACATCGAATAGAGTCTTCTCTTCACTCCCTACAGAAAATCACTGTTATAGTAGTGTGGGTGACAACATTGTTCAGAATTGAAATACTTCTCACTTACACTATGAATATTGTAATGTGCTAATTGATTGAGTCGAAACCCACAAGTGTTTCGTACACTCTGTGGTTATAAAAGCAAAGCAGTGAACTGTGAGGTTAACTTACCTGGCACAGAGGATACCGTGATCAATCAGGCGGTTCCTCCAGGTGGAGACTCAGGCATTGCACTTTGCTGAGTTGAAGCTTGCGATCTCCCCAAACGTGGGAGACTCGGGTGCGCAATTTTTGGTAGGGGGGGACTGCGTTCGCGCATCCCCTGTATTAGTTTGAAACAAACAAAATATGATTTTAAGAGTTGTCAGTACACATTTACACAAATGCATACATACCAACACACACACACACACACATGGGTATTCCACCCAAATGCACAGCTATCGTCACTCCAGCATTCCAAGCCTATACAGACGCCATGAGCAAGCAAAGAAGAGAGAATATGGGGATAGAATAAGAGAGTCGAGAATGGCAGCTTCACTCCACTAGTGTTTGTCACAACAGGAGGCATGGGCTGAGAGGCTACACTGTTCTACAAGCGTCTTGCAGATCAGATATCTGAAAAGAACACCACATACTGCAAAACCATGGCATGGATCAGGTGTACTCTTTCGTTCTCCCTCCTAAGATCTGCTGTGATGTGCATTCGAGGCAGCCGATCAACATCTCACCGGGTACCGAATGCCAGCCTTGAACTAGGCGTTGCAGAGAGCCGGCTCTCTTAGTAAGTATTTAGCAAAGTTTTTCTCAGTTTTAATGGCACTATAATTTTATTTCCTCCTTATTTTTACTTCAGTACATTAATTGTACATGGACATATTTAAAAAAAAACAAAAAACACACACACACATGCACACGCACACGCACACACACACACGCGCACATGCAAACACAGAGGTTCTTCGAGAAGGTGATGAACTATTAGAAGTGAATGGCATTCCTGTGATGGGCAGGTCCACTGATGAGACTGTGAGACTGATGGTCAGTACCCCTCACTCCAGAGATGTGTGCAGCTTATAGACAGTTGCTACGTATACTGGCTTTAAGGTTTTGGGTGTCTGTGTACAGTACTCAGCCACATGGCCACATGGGTAGAACAAATTTTCTGCCTAAGGATGATCTTTCCAGTTCCCTAGTTCTACATATCACATATGCAAGAGTTTCTCTGTGTTATCATCATTATGCTCATCCCATAGTCATAAACAACTGCCTAGTATGCCAATCAAATTATGTATATTTGAGAAAGGTGCTTTCATTGTTGGGTGCACATGATAGTCAATTCCTTCCTTACACACACACACACACACGCACACACACGCACACACACACACATGCACCCACGCACGCACGCACGCACGCACACACACACACACACACACACACACACACACACACACACACACACACACACACACACACACACACACACACACACACACACACACACACACACACACACACACACACACACACACACACACACACACACACACAGTCTGTTGAGCCAGGCACCCCCCTGGCTCTTACTATCATCCCAGTTCATGATGACAATGTGGACCTAGAGTATGAAACAGTGAGTGCACTAACAACATAACATACACCGGAAACTTTTCTGAAGTAAAGTGGAAATCATGATTATGTGCATGGGTCAGTCCAAGTTTAGGAAACTAGAAAACTGTTGAAGCTTGGTGTGCATGTACACACACATACACACACGCATGTACACACACACACACACACACACACAGAGAAATATGTGCGTGCCCACTTTAACTACAATAGTTGTCTTGACGATGAGATCCCGTGCAAGGCTCTGGCTCTGTCCTTCCAGAGGGGGAACATCATGGAGAATAGCAACCAGGATGACCCAGACTGGTGGCAGGTATGTAGAAAGTGACACACAGTCCACAGGACATACATTGGGGAATGTCTGCCCGTAGTTGTATGGTGAATTATGTAATGAGGGTCATATGGAAGCAAGACTGCAAAGGATGCCTCCACCCCTAGTAGGAATGGTATAGTGGGGCACTATCTTATGTTCTTCATGCATGTATATATGTACCGTAGTCTCGCGAAAGACCGCCCATCCTCAAAAGAGCGCCCACCCCTTACTTTTGGCCCAATTTCCTGTTTAGGGTCAAAGTTTACTCGAATGTGTGCCCAGCCTGGAGCGAGCTTCACGTGTCTATTTGAGTGCAATTGAGAAGCACAGCCTCAAGCGCTATGCATATCTGAGGTAAGAAACTTTGTCTTGTACTTCACCAAAGGTTATTACAAGGCAGCTTTGCATTGATGGACGTAGCTTATGCGGCATGCACTGCGAGCTACACCCTGCTCAGTGTCACACGGGTGCCGTTCAGAGTTTTGTGTGCCATCAGGACTTGACTATGAAGCCGCTGGTGGTTCCATTGTACGTTATTGTTTGTCCAATTATTTTCTGACACTCGAAAGAGTGCCCACCCCCCTCTTTGGCAGACTTGTAAGGTGCTCCGCCCATGAGTGCTCTTTCGCGAGACTACGGTATACGTAAACCGGAATTGAGTTTTATACAACAGCATCGGATTACTGGGGTCAAACTAAGGCGATTCATTCTATGCACACACGTTTCCAGTATGTATGGAAAATACCATGTGGTTGGTAATTTTTGCGGGTACAGAAATTTTCGTGGTTTTAATTTTCGTGGTCAGTGAATCTGGAACCTGCGTGTTAGTTAGCTGGATGGCTAAAAGTTGAGTGGATGTCTAGAATTGTCTGTGGAGAGAGATAGTAATCTTGGCTCTTTGTTCCTTGCTCTTTGTTCGTGTATGGGGAGAAAGGATACGCTGGCACAGCTGGCCATGGACTAAGTATGAAGTAGTTTCATACCCAGGCCCTTCGTAGAGGTGAGATCACTTTTGCTCTCGGTCTTGCGCCACCATCCAGTTCGTTCGTTTGTCCTACTATCTGATTGGCTCGAGCAATAACAGCTAGACTTGCAAAAAATGTGAGAATAAATCCCTCGTGAAAATTACCAACCATACGGTAGTCAGATTGCTACCTACCTGTGCCTCTATACCTTATTCACACACTCGTAGAAGTAAATATACGGAACATATGCAGATTGCTTCCTACCTATTGTGTATGTCGGTCCATACTTTATCAGGAATGTGTTTCCATTGTTTTTCTCCAGGCACGTAAGATATTTGATGATGGGGCGGAGTCTCTGCCTGGTCTGATCCCCGCCAGACATCTGCAACAAAAGTAAGCATCTTCTGCCATCTGGAGGTAGGGCAACCAGGGATGGTCAACACTCACATAAGGAGAGTAGGGCAGATATGTTCTGAAATTGAAATATTCCTCTTCTCCCTTCATGCACACACACACGCACACAGACGTGAAGCTCTAATACAGTCATATCCCTCTCATTGATCAAAGAAAAGGTATCACAGTAGTGGTACATGCTAAATGTACCATTCCTTCCCTCACTGTAAAATCCTAGCAACTTGTGAAGTGGAAAGACTTGTGGGTGTAGTTTATAACCTTGTTTACATCTCCTCTTCGAAGGTCTGAGGTCCATGTTCTCCAGGAAGAAGAAAAAGAAAATCTATTATCAACAAGTCCCACCAGCAAGTGAGTCATCTTTACACAATGCTATAGCCCTCAGTGGTGAAATTGACCTCCTTCTGTCTTTCCTCTCCCTCCCTTCCCTCCTTCTCCCCTCTCCCCAAGGTGTACTAGGTATCGGAGACGAGGTACCAACGTATGAGGATGTAGTAAAACTAGAATCCCACCCAGAGCTGAGAAGACCCATTGTACTCATTGGTTAGTGAGCAGACACACATAGTGTCATGTGTAGGGGTGCAACATTACTAAGAGAAAGGTTTACTATTTTGTGATGGCTAGATTTGGCACTCCTTATGTGCATACTAACCTTGTTGTCAGGCTCTGGCCCTGTCTGAAAAATTGGGAAGGGGCCTGCATGGTAGCACTTCTGTGTATTGTCTAGCCACACACAGTGTGATGTGCATAATTACTAAGCAAATGGTTTGCTGTCTAAGGACAGATAGATTTGGCACATGTTAACTATACAGTGGAGCCCCTCTAATGCTGATACCATAGGACCACCACTGTGAATCCGGAATATGAAGGTGTCTATATTTCGAAGGCTAAAAAGAAGTTTCTGTAAAGTCCAGGTACTAGTGCAACTGTAAAAAGAGATTGTGTCTGCTTTACAGAATGGCAGGGTGTCTGTATTTCAGGGGCTATATAATGGGAATGCAATCTGTACCTGAGTAAAATGTCTTAAAACAAGGGGTGTCCGGATTTCAGAGGTTTGGAATAGCATGGTTCTACTGTGACCAGTTCGTGGGTCTTATCAATTCAACAAATCTGTGCATGTACAGTGAGCATCAGTATGTGGTGATGACCTTATTTGGAAAACTCCTCACAATGTGGTATCACTCACTTCTCAGGTGCTCCCGGGGTGGGCAGGCGGACACTGATCAGGAAACTGCTGAACTCTGACACAAGCCACTTTGCTCCTGTCGTGCAGCGTGAGTCAAGAGCTAGCTTGCAGTCATGTATATTGTAATGTCTAGACTTGCCGGTGTAGATTGTGAGTAAGGGGATTATCTGAAGCTAAATTGCTTCTGTTATGTGTATTACTTTAGATAGACACGTGCACCATAACTTAATGTTCTTTATGGCATGTTGCACACACGTGCACAGCTACAACCATTATGATTATGAGGGCTCATTCATCCACTGTTTAGAGCATGAAATAAAAATCATAAGCTCTCTGTGTGCCTCTAGACACAACACGCCCGATCCGGTCTGGTAAGGTGAACAGTCACGACTACTTCTTCATCACACGGGAGGAGTTTGAGCAAGAGGTGCAGCAGGAGCGGTTCCTGGAGTACGGGGAGCTAAGGGGCCATTATTATGGCACCTCATTCTCCTCTGTCAAGAGAGTGCAGGAGGCAGGCAAAGTGCCTGTCCTAGACCTGAATCCACAGGTACATGTGTGCTAGCTAGATACTGTCATACCCTTGAACATAGAATTGGTAGCTATCATTGGCAGTGGACTACAGTGGAACTTTTGTATAGTGGTCACTGTGTGGGGGGATAGCAACCAGGCATTGGGGACTTCAGTTGAAACTGTACTTTGTAATACACTCTTCTCTTAGTAAAGAAGCTACTTACTTCTCTGTATAGTGGTCAGAAAATGTTGTCCTGAGGGTGACAGACAGAAGCACTAAGAATTATGGACCAAGTCTTAAGTATAGAATGATACTACTACAGTGACCGCTCCCTCTCCCTTCTCTCTACCCATCCTCCAGGCTCTGAAGACAGTTCGCTACTCTGGTCTGATGCCCTATGTGGTCTTCATTGCCTCTCCCCAGCTGGAGCGTCTACACATCACCCGCAAAGTGGGCTCTGAGAAGCAGAAAAAGAGGCTAGTGCCTGCCTCCTCACAAGTAGACCTTGATGATGCACAGGTGTACACGGTGAGTTGGCTACTGCTGGTTGATTTGTGGTTGGTGGTTGACTAAAAATTGTTAGTTTGTATGTGGTTACCCAATGAGACTTTGATTTACGTAGCTTTGTTTCTTGGCCTTTCCACTTTTTTGGTATGCAAAAGCAGATGGAAGGCTTGAGAGAGTTTATCATACGATGACATCAAAGGTGGGAAGGGCACTGGGCTTTGGAACAAACCTAAGTTTGCCAACAAGCTTCTCATACTAGCCTTCTGACTTAAATTTGCTAACGCTTGTGCACACATCACACAGGAGACAGAGCTACACCACCTGGTGAAGGAGAGTCGCCAGATTGAGGCCCAGTATGGACATTACTTTGACTGGATCATCATGAACGATGACTTCCAGGTTGCAGCAGACATGCTGAAGGAGGTAGCAAGAAGGCTGGAAGATGAGCCTCAGTGGGTACCCGCTTGCTGGATGCAGGAGATGTGAACACTTGCTGCAGAAATTGTAATAATACTTGATACAACATCCCACGTTAGTTGTTGTTTGCTGCTAGTGTCCAATCATGATGGTTATGTAGTGCAACACATTATTTTAATAATATGGGATCAGCTCTTCTTTTTATTCAAAACCATTCTGTTGACCTGTTGCCCATTCAGAATCACTGTAGAGTTTACAAGATTATCCACAACCATGTACACCAGCTACGTTTTATTGCTTGTATTTAGAACGGGGTCTTTTTGTATTTCTCAGTTGTTAAATTGTCAGTTTAAACAATTTTCTCTTTGCAGGATATAATTAGCATAATGGTATATTCCTGGGTTCACATATTCCTGCTGCATATTTTTAACCTCATTGCATCAATCTGTACTACAATCATAGTATTTGCCAACTGTCACTGTTAAACATGACTGCAGCAAGGCTGTAGCTATGCAGATTGTGCTACAATCACATACGCAACAGCATGTTTGATAACCATACACTCAACTGACTGGCCTTGTTCCTCACACCCCCATGCAGCCTGCGAGAGCTTGGGGTGTGAGAGGGAACGACTCTGAGCTCGCAAGTGAGTGACAGGGAGTGATTTGAATTTATTGGCTCCTCGGAGTGGCTGGTGCTGGGGATAACGGTACGTACAGTACCTGTTTACAGTCAGAGCGTCTTGGAAAAGCGTCTTCCATTCAGCGTCCTTGAAAGTAAAGCGTCTTGGCGCAAGGCGCAGTACACGGCGCCTGGAGCAACGACCAATCAAATTCTCGCTCCACGCAATCACCCGGGAAACCAAAACGCGTTCGGCGTTCCGCGTCCGCGTCTCTCTTTCTCGAATAAAACTTCCAAAGTATTTGTTTCTGTGTTATTTGTCGCACATTTGCTGACTAAAACTCAAAGAACTTTTACTGCGCAGGATGAGTACCTACTCCAGCTACCAATGTCCACATTGTGGACAGTCAACGCGAGGACTCAGGCCGGCCACCACTTCTTTCTGTCCGCCAGCACAGTCCATCAGGAGCGTGGAAGAGCCGGAAGTTGTACTACCTCTGGACAGGGACAACTTTAGCTTATCCGACTCCGAATGTAGCAGTTTGTGGGTAGTCACTCCCATGAGCTGCTCCACCCTAAGTGTGAGCAGTGAGTGGGAGTCAACTGACAGCGTGGAGGGAGCTACAGGCAAGAGGGGCAAGGAGATAGACCAGCAAGACATTGCAAAATATCTGGCTTCGATGTCTGGGGAAGTGGAGTGTACCGAGAGAAAGGTTGGCAAGAAAAAGGAAAGAGCTGTGAAGAAGGCTGAGAAGAAGGCTAAGAAAAAGGAACAGAAAGAGGCGAAAAAGGAAAGGGAAGCTGTAAAGAGGGGTGAAAAGGCCAAACTGAAGGCTCTCAAGAAAGCTGTAATCAAAGCAGAGAAGGCGAAGAAAAAGGAAGTAAAAGAAATGAAAAAGAAAACCAAGAGAAGGTGGAGAAGAACTTCCAAAGTTACCCCAATGGTGATTGTGGATGAAGCAACATTACTTTAAACTACTTCATGATATTATTTGTCTATAATTATGTAGTTTTGTGAATTTAGCAATTTTGGGGGGTTAACTTTCTCCTCCAGTTTTCTATTTTTGAGTCATTACTATTATTAATTTACAACTCATGAACTTCTATACTTCTTACTCAGTTGAAAAACCATGACTATAGGTATCAAAAGATATGATTGTATGGATAAGGCCACTGGTGGTGATGATGAGGCGTGGTATTGGCCAAATGCATCCTGCACAGTGTGTGACTTTGCATATACTGTGACATCTAGGCCTGCCTTTTTTCATGGAGATGTGGTTCATTAATTGTAGTTCTGCATTGATAGTCTAGCTTTGTCCATCTTACATAGAGTAGCAGACACCAGGAAAATACTGTCTCCTGTGTGTGTGCCATTCATGGTCAAGAAGTAGAACTGCACAACTGTCATTAAAACACTAACTTACTCTCATTCTCTTGCTGTTTATCACCTGGCCTTCATATAAACCTTGAGTACATCACATGCAGTGCATCATACTGGCTGGATCACTGCTGACTGAATAGTAATTGGTCAGTGTGAAACCTCTCACTATGGTGTGTTTGACCTCACGTCCTACCACGGCATGCATATAGCCATTACTTAAGCCACACTCCAAGATGCAGCAGCCTTGAAGTTTAGTTCTACTGAAAGGCTTTTACCAGTCTGAAGAAAAAAATCATGCAGACTTGTTATGGATTTCCAGGGTATATAGTCTAGCTAGTGAGACAGTAGCTAAGTGTCATGATGCATGATATCTGTGATTGTGTGACTTATACAATTTGACTGAGGTGTATTTGCGTACATGTACCTCCTACTTTTAATAGTGAAGGTGTACACAACAGTGGCGGATCTAGAAATTTAGAAAGGGGGTTCAGTCACCGGCGCGCGAAGCGCGGCGGAAATTTTTTGGATTGCCACGCCCACTTTCGGTCACGTGAACGCATTAAAATAAAATATAGCTGGAAGGCCGAACCGAGGGGTCCGTCACAAAAGAAATCTCGTACACTGTCCGACAGTGTTGTTTTAGTTATTAACTAAATACATTTTAGTATGGCCTTTTTAAAATTTAGTTAACCAAAACTACAACTAACTAAATTTTTTTGCTAAACTGGGAACTAGCTATAACTAAAATATCCAAGAAGAAACCTGTCGGCAGAAATCCAAACTGAAATCCAGAAATCCACTGTGAAATCAAGAAATCCACTCTGAAATCCGAAATCCACGTGAAATCCAGTGGATTTCGAAATCTCGTACGCCGAGGCGCGCCGTGGCGGACCCCTCGGGCCGAACTGAATATCTCGAAGCAACTCTAGGCCTAGTCAAACGTCTGGAGATCAGTAAGGAACTGATACGTGAGTGTGTAACTGTGCCTGGTTGTTGTTGCTGCATGCCACTGCTGCATAATCATTTGATGGACTCGTGCAGTTATGTACGCAAAATACATTACTAGCCGCCAAAGGGGGGTGCATTTGCACCCCCCTTACCCCCCCTAAATCCGCCACTGCACAATACAGAGTTTCTGTACACCAATTTTTTTAGTTTCAGGAGTTTTAGCTAACACTCCTTAAATGCTCAGTCTTTGATTTTTAAAGTTGTTGTTCTGTAGGAGATACCACTGAGCATACAAGTTGTAGTACACAACAACAGTGAGCCTACATATCATTAAAAAAAAAAAGAAAACAAAACTAGCTGTACAGTAAGGCCCCAATTCGTTGATTTTTTTTTGTTAGCGTTACGTTCAACGCCATGTTTATCCGGTTCGTTACATGTCTATGTCGTTAGTATACCAACGTAAATTCTATCGCAGAAAATCCATGCGGGCGGCTGCATGATGAGAAACTAATAATCATCCGGGCACAAATGACTAGTATTGTCAAGACAAATGTTTCTCACAAAGGAAGATGTGCGCGCGCCAAGTTGCCGCGTGCAGCGACAAATCGGATTGCGGCTCTCCGACAAAAAAATTCGAACCCGAACATCGTGACGTTCATGGTACCATGGTGACCACAATGCGTCTTGATTTCGCTGTACAGTACAGCTGTCATCACGACATTAGACTCGTTTATGTGGAGCAAATTTGCGGCAGTAATAACTCAAAGAATTCCTTTCTGTCAACTAATCCAGTTAGTGACCTGAATGACTGGCTTGAAAATCTTGCAACTTTCCTATAATTTGACTCTAAGGTACGTAGCAATGCGCTGCAAATTTTGAAGACTGTGAGTAACTTTCTTGTGACTACTTGGGAGCGTGTAACTTTAGGTTCAGGTGGGATTTTTATTTCCTCCCTTCAGGATGAGTGGCTACACTCTTATCAATGCTTATACGCTGTGGACAGTGGATATGACAAAGAACACCTTGGAGGTTTGTCACAGGAAAAGTCCACCCCATACAATCTGGTAAAGCTACCCCCACTGTTTAACTCCCCCAGCCACCATCTCTTTCTCTAGCCCATGCTTTCTGCTTTCTTTTGTTTGTCTTTGGCTTCTCTGCTTTCAGCTTTACAACATTTCAGCTTTAGTAATTTCATTTAGCTTGGACTTTCTCACAAATTCAAGAAACAGTGTCTTCAATCATACCACATGAGTGAATGAAAGGGAGGCAATCACAATACAGTAACAGTAATAGTAACAATGTGTTGATTAGAAGTATAGCTATGACGTTGAAGCTGTATTTCTTTGCAGCCTTCAGAATCTATACTTTCATCTTGGGCCTTCTCTGCTTTCTTTTCAGCTTTGGAGCTCTTCTTTCTTCTGGGTCTTCTTCACAATTGTATGTCTTAAGAAGCTGATTAAACTGCATGTGGGACCAAAGAGAGGTAGTCAGTACTTAATGTGGCCCCGTGTCTTGTATTATAGTTCTGTAACTCTCTTGTCTGCATTCTTGCATACGTATATGCTCGACAAACTCACCACCCAGTTGAACTGTGAAATGCTTTATGGGAGTGACTGACACTAACTTGCCACTGGATTTTGCAAGTTAAAATCATCTTCAGTCAGTTCATGAAGAGGTAGAATCACTTCCAGATGTCTCACCTGCCTTATCAGGCTTGAAAAATGACCATCCACACCATCAGTTGATTGACCTGATTTCCCAGTCAGTTGAACCCTATCTGTTCCCAGTTGGCACCACTCAAGTTTAAGGTGGAGCAGCTCATGGGAGGTAACTGTGTTGATTAGAGCCATAATTAAGTTTCCTTTTTTGCTGCCTTCATTTTTTTCTTTGGCCTTCTTTCTGTTGCTCATTTTCTCAACCTTTTTCTCAGTCCATTTCACTTTCTGCTGAACCCCAGACCACAAAGCCAGGTATTTGGCAATGTCTTCTTGGTCCATGTGGACTGGCACAGCTTGGTACCTGTCATTAAACTTTTCAATGTACCGAGTCCGGACCTCTTCTGAAAAGTGGCAATACATAATACGGCGATAGTAGTCCGGTCTCAAGATACTGATTGTACTGCATGGGTTAGTAAAAGAGAGAAAAATCATAACAAGGTAGCTAGCATAATTAGTGATGAGACTTACCATTTTCTGGTAGCGATCTCTTTCCAGCTCTTGCCTGTAGGTCCCTCCACGCTGTCAGTTGACTCCCACTCACTGCTCACACTTAGGGTGGAGCAGCTCATGGGAGTGACTGCCCACAAACTGCTACTGCATTCCGAGTTGATTAAGCTAAAGTTGTCTCCATCCAGAGGTAGTACTACTTCCTGCTCTTCCACTTTGTCCCTGATGGGCTGTGCTGGCGGACAGAAAGAAGTGGTAGCTGGCCTGTTGATTGTGAGTCCTCACGTTGACTGTCCACAATATGGACATTGATAGCTGGAGTAGGTACTCATTCTGGTAGTGATCTGTTTCCAGTCTCTTGCCCCTCTTGCTTGCATGTAGCTCCCTTCACGCTGTCAGTTGACTCCCACTCACTGCTCACACTTAGGGTGGAGCCCTCTTGTCTGCATGCTGATCATCATCCAAACACTGAAGTCGGAGTCAGTCAAATGACCACTGTAGTCTAACTGAAATTGTCGTCTGAGACACCCAAGGCTTCAAGACTTTGGGGTGCCCTCTGACTTGGGTAGAATGGCTGCTTCTGGATGTGCCGCTTTGACTGTGATAGACTGGGCTGAAGGGCAGTAAGAGATGGTGGGTAGGAAGTTAAACAGTGGGGGTAGCTTCACCAGGTTGTATGAAGTGGTCTTTTGCTCCTGTGACAAATCACATGCAAGACAGCATGAGGATACTGATGAAGATGCTGTCTTTATTGGGAAACTGCTGAAGGGGTGTGACACTGAGCAAAGTGGTACGTACTGTATGTACTGACACAATCCTCTGTATTAAATGGTGTGTTGCTGTGAAGAAGCTATCGCTGTTGATTAATTAAGACACTATAATATGTGTAGAAATAGTCCAGTTATCAGGCCTTCTCTGCCTCCAGTTTTGGATCAGTAACTGGAGGTGTGAAGGCCTGGGAACAAGGCTACATCAAATGTTTAGTGACACAATATGCATGTGAACATGTAGTATGCCAACAATTAATGGTTGCTAATGATTCTACTTATGTGCTATGAATAGTGCTAATTGATTTAGTCGAAACCCACAAGTGTTTCGTACACTCTGCGGGTATAAAAGCAGAGCAGTGAACTGTGAGGTTAACTTACCTGGCACAGAGGATACCGTGATCAATCAGGCGGTTCCTCCAGGTGGAGACTCAGGCATTGCACTTCGCTGAGTTGAAGCTTGTGATCTCCCCAAACGTGGGAGACTCGGGTGCGCAATTTTTGGTAGGGGGGGGACTGCGTTCGCGCATCCCCCGTACATTGAATTCAAATAGAAATTGTAATGTGCTTATGAATATAAGGAGTTTACCTTACCCTAAAAAACAAGTGCCTGCAAGAAGCTGTTCATAATAGTTGAGTGATAAGTTTCTGAATCAGCAGTTGGTACTTCAGCATAGGTGGGCCCTTAATTACACGACTTCTCAGTGAACTTTAACACAAAAGAGGGTGGTGAGCACTTGATACGTACTACAGGCCTAAAAACAGCTTGCAAAGCTTGCACAACACACCTAATTGTCTGGTTTATGTATCCAGCGCCCACCCCCACTTTTGTGTAGTTAACTGTGTCTGATTTGGTGAAGAATGGAGCTTGAGCGTTAATTCCTGCTTGCTACTAACTAGTAGGTACGATTAACATAGCTGTCCAAAACATTCAAATTATAATATGTGGTTTCCTGTTCTTTCTCTGTGAAGCGGCTGTTAGGAAGGTTTCCTGCACCACTGGGGAGCTACAAGACTCTGCAGGCCTAGTTATAGGGAACCCACTTTCTGAAATGCATGAATCACGAACAACTGTATATTGAGAACCACACATCACATGAAGGCAGAACTTGTGTTGTTGCATTGGCAAAGACCTGTACATTTCATTGATCCAGTGTCATAGGCCTAATGAGTAGCTGGGATGTCAACTGCATAAAACTTCCCCATTCCGATCATTGAGGGAGCCTCTCAATATTTTAGTAACTTCATCGCTGATTAGCAAATGCTTTGGATGGCTATGTTGGTTGCATCTATCATAACAGACTTGAGCTCCATTTTCAGAAGTCGAACACAGTGAATTTCACCTTGGTTTCCGTGGCATGGCCAAGTATCTGTGTGGCTTACTTATCCTTATACGAGAGTTCGATTATTGGTGGAGAGGTGTCCGAGTATTAATTGCTTACTCGAGTGCAGTGAGGCCATGTGTATGACATCATCTGGACATACAAAACATCGAATAGAGTCTTCTCTTCACTCCCTACAGAAAATCACTGTTATAGTAGTGTGGGTGACAACATTGTTCTGAATTGAAATATGAAAAGTCACAAAAAAGTTTGCCAAACGCAAACAAGCACATGTAGGGATGAAATCCTCAAAAACCAACCAAACAAGACGGGAACGACACCACAATACTTTTACACCATCCCTACATCTTGTGCCATTTTGCCAAAACTGTGTGTTTGTATTTGTTTTTTAGTTGTGTGTAGAAGAGGGTTGTCTTGTAGATGGAAGGGTGTGGCGTGGGTGTGTTGTGCATAGTGAGTATGTTGTGTTGTTGGTGGTTGCTACTGAGTGTAGCAGGTATGGTCCAAGTTGTGTGTAGAAGGTGTGGAGTGAGTGAGGAGTGGTGAGTGTGTGTGGTATGTTGGAGTGTGCATTATGTTGTTAAGTTTTATGCCTGTTTAGCATGATAGATATGGGTTGTCTTGTATACAGGTGGCTGTGAAGTGAGTAGTGGTAATTTTGTAATGCTTTGTGAAGGATGGGTTATTTTGTGAGATAGTTGAATGGAGTGAAGTACGTTTGTTTGTGGTTGGTGTGGGCTAATAATTACAAATGTAGAGGGTTTTGTGTTGTGTACAGGTGGCAAAATGGCACAAGATGTAGGGATGGTGTAAAAGTATTGTGGTGTCGTTCCCGTCTTGTTTGGTTGGTTTTTGAGGATTTCATCCCTACATGTGCTTGTTTGCGTTTGGCAAACTTTTTTGTGACTTGTTTCTGTTGTGTTTTTTTTGTTGTTGTGTAACCACACCCCAAGTGAAATGACTTGTTATGTAGTTTATTGTTGATGTTGATGGATTTCTGGAGGATGTTAGCTGTTTGCACTTATCCACTTGACAATGGAATCATGGGTGTAACTGTTGTCTAATTGGGTATGTGCATGTGTGTGTGAGTGGTTGTTCTAAGGCACTGTGGTCTCGGGGTCCTCCCAATAACGGGTATGGGAGGACGCCCTCTTGGTCTCGGGGTCCTCCCAATAACGGGTATGGGAAGATGCCCTTTTCTTTTCAGGGTTCTTCCAATAACTAGTAAGAGAGTACGCCCGGGAAGATGCCCTTTGTTTTTCCGGGTTCTTCCAGTACTTGTTACGGGACGCTTGCCTTTTGCTTTCTTTGTTTCGCAGATAGTTCTGCTTATCCCGCGCCCGTTTCTTGTGGACGTTACGCATACTGCGTTCCTTGTCAAATCCAGCACAAGTACGTCAACTGCTGTATGAAAGTAGCAACATATGCAATCGTTTGGGAATCAATCGATCGTCAAGTTCTCTACGGAAGTAGAATAACCGCAGCTGCATGCCAACTTCACGTGCTGTAGCTGTTGAACTTCTGTTGACGTAATCGCTATGAATATTCTATTCTAACAAAAGGCGTATAGCAGCAAGCATAAGCGTGGGGTTACCTGAGAATCGCCGATTAATTTGACTTCTTTCTTTGAGAACGATGAGTGGTGGGTACAATACCCAGTAATTTATGCTGATCTTTCGCGTTTGAATCGTTGTAATAGCTTCAGCCGTTGTCGTGCTATCGTGGTGAGCAAAAGAAGAAGAAGAAGAAGAAGAAGAAGAAGTCAGAAGATAGACGATTTGCCTTTTTTAGCGACTTGATGTCAGGTATACTTAGCGATGCTTTCCAGCAAATTTAACGATCCTGTTGCCCATGGAAGCACTCGATAATGTCTGATATGGCTCATGGAGGCCGTTGACTTATCTAACGCGGACATTTCGAGCGTGTCATTTGTGCACTTTGAATGTGGCCGCCATTTTTTTTCGGGGTCATCCCTACATATGGCGTACTACCGTACGCCATGATACTTCTCACTTACACTATGGATATTGTAATGTGCTAATTGATTGAGTCGAAACCCACAAGTGTTTCGTACACTCTGCGGGTATAAAAGCAGAGCAGTGAACTGTGAGGTTAACTTACCTGGCACAGAGGATACCGTGATCAATCAGGCGGTTCCTCCAGGTGGAGACTCAGGCATTGCACTTTGCTGAGTTGAAGCTTGCGATCTCCTCAAACGTGGGAGACTCGGGTGCGCAATTTTTGGTAGAGGGGGACTGCGTTCGCGCATCCCCCGTATTAGTTTGAAACAAACAAACAAAATATGTTAAGAGTTGTGAATACACATTTACACAAATGCATACGCACCAACACACACACACACATGTAAAAACACACACATGCACACATGCACACGCGAACACAGAGGTTCTTCGAGAAGGTAATAACTATTAGAAGTGAATGGCATTCCTGTGATGGGCAGGTCCACTGATGAGATTGTGAGACTGATGGTCAGTACCCCTCACTCCAGAGATGTGTGCAGCTTATAGACAATTGCTACTACTAGCTTAAGGTTTTGGGTGTCTGTGTACAGTACTCAGCCACATGACTGCCTGGATAGAACAAATTTTCTGCCTAAGGAATCAAGGATGGTCTTTCCAGTTCCATAGTTCCACATATCACATACGCAAGAGTTTCTCTGTGTTATCCTCATCCCATAATCATATAAAACAACTGCCTAGTATGCCAATCAAATTATATATATTTGAGAAGGTGCTTTCATTGTTGGGTGCATGGGTGCATGGGAGGTTTGTCACATGATAGTCAATTCCTTCCTTGCACACACACACACACACACACACATGTAAACACACGCCCACATGCACATGCATGCACACCCCCCCCCCCCCCCCCCCCCCCCACACACACACACCCCCCCCCCCCCCCCCCACACACACACACACACGCACATGCATATACATACACACACAGTCTGCTGAACCAGGCACCCCCCTGGCCCTTACTATCATCTCAGTTCATGATGACAATGTGGACCTTGAGTATGAAACAGTGAGTGCACTAACAACATAACGTACAGTGGAAACTTTTTCTGAAGTGGAAGTCATGATTCCGTGCATGAGTCAGTCCAAGTTTAGGAAACTACATGTAGAAAACTGTTAAAGTTTGGTGTGCATGTACACACACACACACACACACACACACGCACACACACACACACACACACGCACACACACACACACACACACACACACACACACACACACACACACACACACACACACACACACACACACACACACAGAGAGAAATATGTGCGTGCCCACTTTAACTACAATGGTCGTCTTGATGATGAGATCCCGTGCAAGGCTCTGGCTCTGTCCTTCCAGAGGGGGGACATCATGGAGATTAGCAACCAGGATGACCCAGACTGGTGGCAGGTATGTAAAAAGTGACACACAGTGCAAAGGGTATACATTGGCGAATGTCTGCCCGTTGTTATATGGTGAATTATGTAATGAGGGTCATATGGAAGCAAGACTGCAAAGGGTGCCTCCACCCCTAGTAGGAATGGTATAGTGGGGCACTATCTTCTGTTCTTCATGCATGTATATATGTACTGTAGTCTCACGAAAGACTGCCCATCCTCGAAAGAGCACCCACCCCCTACTTTTGACCCAATTTCCTGTTTAGGGTCAAAGTTTACTCGAATGTGTGCCCAGCCTGGAGCGAGCTTCACGTGTCTATTTGAGTGCAATTGAGAAGCACAGCCTCAAGTGCTATGCACATCTGAGGTAAGAACCTTTGTGTTGTACTTCACCAAAGGTTACTAAAAGGCAGCTTTGCATTGATGGATGTAGCTTATGCAGCATGCACTGCAAGCTACACCCTGCTCAGTGTCACGCGGGTGCCGTTCAGAGTTTTGTGTGCCGTCAGGACTTGACTATGAAGCTGCTGGTGGTTCCGTTGTACGTTATTGTTTGTCCAATTATTTGCTTCGAGGACATCAAGTCGCTGTAAACATGACAAGGGCGCTCTTTCGTGGTTAAATGCAGAGACACTCAAAAGAGTGCCCACCCCCCTCTTTGGCAGACTTGTAAGGTGCTCCGCCCATGAGTGCTCTTTCGCGAGACTATGGTATATGTAAACCGGAATTGAGTTCTATACAACAGCATTGGATTACTGGGGTCAAACTAAGGCAATTCATTTCTATACACACACATCTCCAGTTAGAAACTATGGAAAATACCATATGGTTGGTAATTTTTGTGGGTACAGAAATTTTCGTGGTTTTAATTTTCGTGGTCAGTGAATCTGGAACCTGCGTGTTAGTTAGCTGGACGGCTAAAAGTTGAGTGGATGTCTAGAATTGTCTGTGGAGAGAGATAGTAATCTTGCTCTTTGTTCCTTGCTCTTTGTTCGTGTATGGGGAGAAAGGATACGCTAGAACAGCTGGACTAAGTATGAAGTAGTTTCATACCCAGGCCCTTCGTAGAGGTGAGATCAGTTTTGCTCTCGGCCTTGTGCCACCGTCCAGTTTGATTGGCTCGAGCAATAGACTATTAGAACGGCTAGATAGTTGAAAGTATTGGCGGATTGAAATGTGATTCATTCGCTATGGTCAAAGAAAATTTCGTGGTTTTAATTTTCGCGAATAGCTCTCGACTCGCAAAAAACGTGAGAATAAATCCCTCGTGAAAATTACCAACCATACGGTAGTCAGATTGCTACCTTCCTGTGCCTCTATCCCTTATTCACACACACACATAGAAGTAAGTATATGGAATATATGTAGATTGCTTCCTACCTACATGTGTATGTCGATCCATACTTTATCAGGAATGTGTTTCCATTGTGTTTCTCCAGGCACGCAAGATATTTGATGATGGGGCGGAGTCTCTGCCTGGTCTGATCCCTGCCAGACATCTGCAACAAAAGTAAGCCTCTTCTGCCATCTGGAGGTAGGGCAACTGGGAATGGTCAACACTCACATAAGGAGAGTAGGGCAGATATGTTCTGAAAGTGAAATGTCTCTTTTATATTCCTCTTCTCCCTTCATACACACACACACACAGACGTGAAGCTCTAATACAGTCATATCCCTCTCATTCGTCTGTTGATCAAAGAAAAGGTATCACAGTAGCGGTACATGCTAAATGTACCACTCCTTCCCTCACTGTAAAATTCCTAGCAACTTGTGGAGTGGAAAGACTTGTGGGTGTAGTTTAATCTTGTTTACATCTCCTCTTTGAAGGTCTGAGGTCCATGTTCTCCAGGAAGAAGAAAAAGAAGATCTATTATCAACAAGTCCCGCCAGCGAGTGAGTCATCTTTACACAATGCTATAGAGCTCTCAGTGCTGAAATTGACCTCCTTCTGTCTTTCCTCTCCCTCCCTTCCCTCCCTCTCCCCTCTTCCCAAGGTGTACTAGGTATCGGAGACGAGGTACCAACGTATGAGGATGTTGTAAAACTAGAATCTCACCCACAGCTGAGAAGTCCATTGTACTCATTGGTTAGTGAGCAGACACACAGTGTCATGTGTAGGGGTACACAATTACTAAGAATTGTGATGGCTAGATTTGGCACTCCTTATGTGCATACTAACCTTGTTTCTCAGGCCCTGGCCCTGTCTGAAAAATTGGGAAGGGGCCTGGTAGCACTTCTGTGTATTTTCAAAAGCCTATGCAGATACCGAAGACCAGGCTATACACAATGCTCTTTTGGTCATAACAGCTCTAGCAGCTTATAATACACACCATCCAGAACAAAGCCTTCACATAAACTCTTTTGCGTCAAATATCTGCTTACTGACGGCCCTCAAACTCACCGTTTTCGGTTACTAGTCTCCTAGCACAAGTATCTAGGTCGAGTCGATGGCAATTTTCAAGGAGCAATCGAAATGTGGGCGCTACATGAAATTTTGAGTAGCATTCTTCGTAAAACACGACCGAAAAAGCCATTTTTTGACAGTTTGTCCAGAACTTTTTTGGCAAAACTTGACGAGTCGACCTCGAAAATTTAGTACAGAAGGCCGTAGAGCTGTTATCTTCTGCACAAAATAAAAGTAGTTTGCTAAAATTGACGCAAAGTTAGTAACGGTAGGAATGCATTCGGACCTGCGGGTATATATCATGAATATAATTATAAATAAGCGCACGCGCACACAGCTTGTTCATCGTAACCTTAAAACAAGGTGTCCGCATTGCAGAGGTTTGGAATAGCAGGGTTCACTGTGACCAGTTCGTGTGTCTTATCAATTCAACAAATCTGTGCATGTACAGTGAGCATCAGTATGTAGTGATGACCTTATTTGGAAAACTCCTGACAATGTGGTATCACTCACTTCTCAGGTGCTCCCGGGGTGGGCAGGTGGACACTGATCAGGAAGCTACTGAACTCTGACACAAGCCACTTTGCTCCTGTCGTGCAGCGTGAGTCAAGAGCTAGCTTGCAGTCATGCATATTGTAATGTCTAGACGTGGTGGTGTAGATGCAGAGTAAGGGGATTATAGATAGACACGTGCACCATAACTTAATGTTCTTTATGGCATGTTGCACACATGTGCACAGCTACAACCATTATGATTATGAGGGCTCATTCATCCACTGTTTAGTGCATGCACTAAAAATCATAAGCTCTCTGTGTGCCTTTAGACACAACACGCCCAATCCGGTCTGGTGAGGTGAACAGTCACGACTACTTCTTCATCACACGGGAGGAGTTTGAGCAAGAGGTGCAGCAGGACCGGTTCCTGGAGTACGGGGAGCTAAGGGGGCATTATTATGGCACCTCATTCTCCTCTGTCAAGAGAGTGCAGGAGGCAGGCAAAGTGCCTGTCCTAGACCTGAATCCACAGGTATATGTGTGCTAGCTAGATACCGTCATACCCTTGAACATAGAATTGGTAGCTATCATTGGCAGTGGACTACCTATGTATAGTGGTCACTGTGTAGGGGGATAGCAACTAGGCATTGGGGACCTCAGTTGAAACTGTACTTTGTAATACACTCTTCTCTTGGTAAAGAAACGAAAGAAACTACTTCTCTGTAGTGGTCAGAAATGTTGTCCTGAGGGTGACTGACAGAAGCACGCTGGAATATTTACAAAAGTCTTAAGTGTAGAATGATACTACAGTGACTGCTCCCTCTCCCTTCTCTCTACCCTTCCTCCAGGCTCTGAAGACAGTTCGCTACTCTGGTCTGATGCCCTATGTGGTCTTCATTGCCTCTCCCCAGCTGGAGCGACTACACATCACCTGCAAAGTGGGCTCTGAGAAGCAGAAAAGAGGCTAGTGCCTGCCTCCTCACAAGTAGACCTTGATGATGCACAGGTGTACACGGTGAGTTGGCTACTGCTGGTTGATTTGTGGTTGGTGATTGACTAAAAATTGTTAGTTTGTATGTGGCTACCCAATGAGACTTTGATTTACGTAGCTTTGTTCCTTGGCCTTTTGTATGCAAAAGCAGAAGGAAGGCTTGGGAGAGTTTAGTATGCGATGTCATCAAAGGTGGGAAGGGCACTGGGCCTTGGAACGAACCTAAGTTTGCAAATGAGCTTCTCATAGCCTTGTAACTTAAATTTCTAATACTTGTGCACACATCACACAGGAGACAGAGCTGCACCACCTGGTTAAAGAGAGTCACCAGATTGAGGCCCAGTATGGACATTACTTTGACTGAATCATTATGAATGATTACTTCCAGGTGGCAGCAGACATGCTGAAGGAGGTAGCAAGAAGGCTGGAAGATGAGCCTCAGTGGGTGCCCGCTTGCTGGATGCAGGAGATGTGAACACTTGCTGCAGAAATTGTAATAATACTTGATACAACATCCCACGTTAGTTGTTGTTTGCTGCTAGTGTCCAATCATGATGGTTATGTAATGCAACACATTGTTTTAATAATACGGGATCTGCTCTTCCTTTTATTCAAAACCATTCTGTTTGACCTGTTGCCCATTCAGAATCACTGTAGAGTTTACAAGGTTATCCACAACCATGTACACCAGTTACATGTTTTATTGCTTGTATTTAGAATGGGGGCTTTTGTATTTTACAGTACCTGTTTACAGTCAGAGCGTCTTGGAAAAGCGTCTTGCATTCAGCGTCTTGGGAAACTAGTCTGGCTACGCGAGACTATTGGGAAACCTTGGCAGTAAAGAGCTAAGCGTCTTGGCGCATGCGCGCATGGCGCAGTACACTGTGCCTGGAGAACAACCAATCAAATTCTCGCTCCGCGCAAATCACTTGAGAGCAAGAGATTGACAATTATGGCGATAATGGGCCGGTGAAGCGGGTCCCAAAAAAGCTTGTGTGCAGGGAATGAGAAACTTATATTCAACAGGTAGTGGCCTAAATACCACCCCTTAACTGGAAAAAATTATATATTATGTAGTTGAATACTGGAGACAGTTTCTAACTACTGTAGAATGGGGGACCAGGTACATGCAACATGATGGTCTGAGTATCCCTCTCGATTTTGTAGTTGGAGCAGCCCTCAGTGTTGGAATGCCAACTATTTTCTTCTCCAAGTGGTGGCACGAGATGTTGATGGTGCAATGTTGGTCAACAATGTGCTGACACAGCTTGCATTGCAGATCCGAGAGGGAAATTGGACACAGGCTGAGAAAATCTGGAGACGTAGAGTTAGCCATGCAGCTGGCAGGACTGATGGTAAGTGTATGCTGCATGCTTTCCATTCTCTCTTGGCCTACCAAAAGGTTTTTGTGCTGTCATTGCCTCCCTCCTCTTAGAGATAATGCTAAAAAAAATTGCATATTGTGCAGGAGAGGGATCCCCTGAAAAAGACACAGTGCCGTCTGTCTCTCGGATGTTGGCAGTCAAGTCTACATCTGCTGCAGTGCCAATTGGAAGGTGTTGGAGTGTGCCTTCTGGCTGGTGCCAATGTCTGCCACAACAAATTTCTGTACTTTTTTATTTACACTGTGCATACTCCTTCCGTG
Source organism: Agelas oroides (assembly GCA_949130485.1). NCBI lineage: Eukaryota > Metazoa > Porifera > Demospongiae > Agelasida > Agelasidae > Agelas > Agelas oroides. Next base: position 5,557,431 of record OX422196.1, on the reverse strand, counting down.
CCTTTCCACACACCCAGCAAGCTAACTGATTTTGATGGTATTTTATGCTTTCTCTACTCCCCCCAAAAAATTATAAGTTGACTATAATACATTGGGAAGTGAAGTACCGCCTTCTTACTACACTTCTGCGCATAAATTGTAATTGTAAAAACTTTCAGCTTTTAGTGGGGGAGGAAACCATACAGCTCCTTCGCGTGGACGGTTTGCGTAGGGTGATAATTATAGCATGCGCAGTTCACTTAGCCCGTAGCAGCTGCTGCGCGGATGTGTCCATGGTGATTTGCATGGGACGAATCAGATCTAGGTAAGTAGATATTTGCTATACCATGCGTGGTTGCAAGAGTGGTGCCTTGGCAACATGGTGCCTGAACGACGCGAAGGCTGCCATGGCTACTTGTAGTGTACCGGAAATGTTTGCGTGTTTATCTAATTACGCGCTATGTCTCGAATGAAACACCCGTGACCCAAATGCGTTCCGCGTCGCGCGCGCGCGTCCGCATATGCGTCTGTGTTCGCGCGCGTCTGCGTTCGCGCGCGCATTTATGTTCGTGTGCGTCGGCGTCCGCGTCTCTCTCTCAACTTTCGAAGTATTTGTTTCTGTGTTATTTGTCGCACTTTGCTGACTAAAAAACTCAAAGAACTTCTAACTGCGCAGGATGAGTACCTACTCCAGTTATCAATGTCCACATTGTGGACAGTCAACGCGAGGACTCAGGCCGGCTACCACGTCTTTCTGTCCGCCAGCACAGTCCATCAGGAGCGAAGTGGAAGAGCCGGAAGTTGTACTACCTCTGGACGAGGACAACTTGAGCTTATCCGACTCCGAGTGTAGCAGTTTGTGGGTGGTCACTCCCATGAGCTGCTCCACCCTAAGTGTGAGCAGTGAGTGGGAGTCACAGGGAGACAGTGTGGCGGAGGGAGCTACAAGCAAGAGGGGCAAGGAGCTGGAAACGGATCGCTACCAGAAAATGGTGAGTCTCAAAACTCTTCATTGATGTTGGTATTCATGGCTTTAATCAACACAATTATTACTATAGTTAATGTCTTACATAGAGCTACTTTGTTATGATTTTTCTCTCTTTTACTAACCCATGCAGTACAACCAGTATCTTGAGACGGGATTACTATCACCGTATTATGTATTGCCACTTTTCAGAAGAGATCCGGACTCCGGTTGCATTGAAAGGTATAAAGACAGGTACCAAGCTGTGCCAGTCCATATGGACCAAGAAGACATAGCCAAATACCTGGCTTCGATGTCTGGGGAAGTGGAGTGTACCGAGAGAAAGGTTGGCAAGAAAAAGGTAAGAGCTGTGAAGAAGGCTGAAAAGAAGGCTAAAAAAAAGGAACTGAAAGAGGCGAAAAAGGAAAGGGAAGCTGCAAAGAAGGAAGAAAGGGCCAAACTGAAGGCTCTTAAGAAAGCTGCAATTAAAGCAGAAAAGGCAAAGAAAAAGGATGTAAAAGAAATGAAAAAGAAAACCAAGAGAACATGGAGAAGAACTTCAAAAGTTACCCCAATGGTGATTGTGGATGAAGCAACATTACTTTAAACTACTTCATAATTTAATTTTGTGTTTTTGAATTTAGCAATTTTTGGGGGTTAACTTTCCCCTCCTCTTTTCTATTTTTGAGTCATTAATTTACAATTCAACTACAAGTGAACTTCTATAATAACGTGTACTCAGATGAAAAGCCACAAATTCTATGACAAATATTCTAAAGGATAAGGTCAGGGACTTGTCTGCGTTTTGTGTATTATGCAAGAGCAGTAGGCATGGTATTGGCCAAATGCATCCTGCACAGTGTGTGACTTTGCACACTGTGACATCTAGGCCTGTCTTTTTTCATGGAGATGTGGTTCATTGATTGTAGTTCTGCATTGATAGTCTAGCTGTGTCCATCTTAGCTATAGCCATTACTTAAACCACGCACACTCCATGCAAGGTGCAGTAGCCTTGAAGTTTAGTCACTGCTGAAGCTAGGGTTTTACCAATCTGAAGGAAAAAAAACATGCAGACTTGTTATGGTTTCCAAGGTATATAGTCTAGCTAGCTAGTCAGACAGTAACCAGATGTCATGAGGCACACCATGATATCTAGCTTTGCAATTTGACTGAGGTCATACAGAGTTTTTCAGTACACCAATTTTTTTAGTTTCATGAGTTTTGACACTCCTTAAATGTTGCAGTCTTTGATTTTTAAAGTTGTTGTTCTGTAGGAGATACCATTGTCTTGAGCATACAAGTTGTAGTACATACACGACAACAGTGAGCCTACATAATTATTATTTGCAAAAAATAATAATTATGTAGCTAGTAACTAGAACCATAGATAGTATAATTTATACCTTCGGAACGGGATTGGAAACATCTCACGTGATTGCATACCACCGTATAGTAACGGTTACGTGTCTCCGTGTTGCGCTTGGGGCGAAGACGAAGACAGGACAGTCAGTGTTTATCAGTGATTTTGTAATGTTATATTTGCTTCTTGCTGTCTTTTCACCTAATTTTATTGACAGTTACTCATTGTATAACATGTAGCGACAGTAAAGTAGAGCCGATTTAGGCGGGGTGGGGCTCAAACGGCGGATTAAAAACGCTGAACTACCTTTGTGGGACTATAGAACGTGCACTATAAACTTCAGGAAAGCGTTGTGTGTATAGAACGATAGCTCCTTGGTCAAATAATTCGGCTATGACCTCCGATTCACGCTAGTGCTAAAGCCCAAGTTTTTTTTTTTGTCAGATGTGCCCTGCGGACTACTGTTCTTTGTGGGACTACTTAGCCTATTTTACAGCGAGTTGCCAAAGCTTGGTATGTGTAAAGGTAAGCACAGGCATTGTGTTGTTAGGTTAAAGATATTTGGCGTGTCTACTTGGCAGCCGGGAACGAGGCTAGGTCCATCTATTTTGGGGAAAGGGCTTGGCTCGCATCACTAGCACGGTCTCGAAGACCATCTACGGTACTGGTAGCGCTTGAACACTTGAATTTACACCAAAAATGTTCCATTTTTCAGGCTACGAGTTGCCGTTCAATGCTGATCACATGAAAAATAGTGATTTGCAGATCACAGCCACATTTCGCGCGAAACACGGATGTGTATCACAATCTCAATGTTTCCAATCCCGTTCCGAAGGTATATACTATCTATGCTAGAACTAGCTGTACAGTAAGTCCCTGCAGATCATCCGAGCACAAAGTCAAAACGTCACCAGACATGTTTCTCAGAGTTGCCGCGTGCAGCAACAAATCGGATTGCGGCTCTTGGAACCCGAACATCGTGACGTTCATGGTACCATGGTGACCACAATGCGTCTTGATTTCTCTGTACAGCCATAGATAATAGAGTCGTAACGCTCTATTATCTATGGTACAGCTGTCATCACGACATTCTTTTAGTGGAGCAAATTTGCGGAGTAATAATCTATCATTAACTAATCCAGTATGTGAAAATCTTGCAACTTTGACTCTAAGGTACGTAGCAAATTATGCGCTGCAAGTTTTGAAGACTGTGAGTAACTTTCTTGTGACTATTCCGGAGTGCATGTGTAAGTTTAAGTTCGTGTTATTTCCTCCCTTCAGGATGGGTGGCTACACTACTTATCAATGCTCACATTGTGGACAGTGGATATGACAAAGAACACAATGGAGGATTGTCACAGCAAAAGTTCACCCCATACAATCTGGTAAAGCTACCCCCACTGTTTAACTCCCCAGCCACCATCTCCTCTATAGCCCATGCTTTCTGATTTCTTTTTGTTTGTCTTTGGCTTCTCTGCTTTTGGCTTTACATTCTCAGCGGTAGTAATTTCCTTTAGTTGGACCTTCCATACCACATGAGTGAATGAAAGGGAGGCAATCACAATACAGTAACAGTAATAGTAACAATGTATTGATTAGAAGTATACAGCTGATAAAAATGACGTTGAAGTTTTATTTCTTTGCAGCCTTCTTCAGAATCCATACTTTCATCTTGGGCCTTCTCTGCTTTTCAGCTTTGGACCTCTTCTTTCTTCTGGGTCTTCTGCACAATTTTATGTCTTAAGAAGCTGATTAAACTGCAATTGGGACCAAAAGAGAGGTAGTCAGTACTTATTGTGGCCCTGTGTCTTGTATTAGTTCCTTAACTCTCTCGTCTACATTCTTGTATATGTATGCTCGATAAACTCACCACCCAGTTGAACTGTGAAATGCTTTATGGGAGTGACTGACACTACTGGATTTTGCAAGTTAAAATCATCTTCGGTCAGTTCATGAAGAAGTAGAATCACTTCCAGATGTCTCACCTGCCTTATCAGGCTTGAAAATTGACCATCCACACCATCAGTTGATTGATCTGATTCCCAGTCAGTTGAACCCTGTTCCCAGTTGGCACCACTCAAGTTTAAGGTGGAGCAGCTCATGGGAGGTAATTGTGTTGATTAATTAAGTTTCCTTTTTCGCTGCCTTCATTTTTTTCTTGGCCTTCTTTTAGTCCTTCTTCACAGCTTTCTGTTGCTCATTTTCGCAACCTTTTTCTCAGTCCATTTCACTTTCTGCTGAACCCCAGACAACAAAGCTAGGTAGCTACTTGGCAATGTCTTCTTGGTCCATGTGGACTGGCACAGCTTGGTACCTGTCATTAAACTTTTCAATGTACCGAGAGTCCGGATCTCTTCTAAACAATGGAAGAACATAATACGGCGATAGTAGTCCCGTCTCAAGATACTGATTGTACTGCATGGGTTAGTAAGAGAGAGAAAAAGCATAAAAAGGTAGCTAGCTATATAAGACATAATTGTGTTGATTAAAGCCATAATTACCAATATCAATGAAGAGTTTTGAGACTTACCATTTTCTGGTAGCGATCTCTTTCCAGCTCTTGCCTGTAGCTCCATCCACGCTGTCAGTTGACTCCCACTCACTGCTCACACTTAGGGTGGAGCAGCTGATGGGAGTGAATGCCCACAAACTGCTACTGCATTCTGAGTCGATTAAGCTACTAAAGTTGTCTCCATCCAGAGGTAGTACTACTTGCGGCTCTTCCACTTTACCCCTGATGGGGTGTGCTGGCGGACAGAAAGAAGTGGTGGCCGGTCTGTTGATTGTGAGTCCTCACGTTGACTGTCCACAATGTGGACATTGATAGCTCGAGTAGGTACTCATTCTGGTAGCAATCTGTTTCCAGCCCCTTGCCCCTCTTGCCTGCATGTAGCTCCCTCCATGCTGTCAGTTGACTCCCACTCACTGCTCACACTTAGGGTGGAGCCCTCTTGTCTGCAATATTATGCTGATCATCATCCAAACACTGAAGTCTGAGTCAGTCAAATGACTACTAGTACTGTAGTCTAACTGAAATTGTCGTCTGAGACACCCAAGGCTTCGAGACTTTGGTGTGCCCTCTGACTTGGGTAGAATGGCTGCTTCTGGTTGTGCCTCTTTGACTGTGATAGACTGGGCTGAAGGGCAGTAAGAGTTGGTGGGTAGGAAGTTAAACAGTGGGGGTAGCTTCACCAGGTTGTATGAGTGGCTTTTTGCTGCTGTGACAAATCACATGCAAGACAGCATGAGGATACTGATGAAGATGCTGTCTTCATTGGGAAACTGCTGAATGGGTGTGACACTGAGCAAAGTGGTACGTACTGTATGTGCAGACACAATCCTCTGTATTAAATGGTGTGTTGCTGTGAAGAAGCTATTGCTGTTGATTAATTAAGACAGTATAGAAATAGTTGAGTTGTCCGGCCTTCTCTCTGCCTCCAGTTTTTGATCAGTAACTGGAGGTGGGGAAGGCCTGGGAACAATTATAAGGCTACTACAAATGTTTAGTGACACAATATGCATGTGAACATGTAGTGATTCTACTTGTATGTTGTTAATAGTGCTAATTGATTGAGTTGTACACTCTGTGGGTATAAAAGCAGAGCAGTGAACTGCGAGGTTAACTTACCTGGCACAGAGGATACCGTGATCAACCAGGCGGTTCCTCCAGGTGGAGACTCAGGCATTGCACTTTGCCGAGTTGAAGCTTGTGATCTCCTCAAACGTGGGAGACTCGGGTGTGTAATTTTTGGTAGGGGGGGACTGCGTTCGCGCACCCCCGTATTAGTTTGAAACACAAACAAAATATACCCAAACACATTGGTTTTTCGAGAAGTGAATGGCATTCCTGTGATGGGCAGGTCCACTGATGAAATTGTGAGACTATCACATACACAAGAGTTTGTCTGTGTTATCATCCTTATGCTCATAATCATAAAACAACTGCCTAGTATGCCAATAAAATTATGTATATTGAGAAAAGGTGCTTTCATTGTTGGGTGCATGGGAGGTTTGTCACATGGTCCTTCCTTGCACACACACATGCACACACACTCATGCACACACACACACACACACATGCACACCCACACACGTGCACACCCACACACACACACACATACACACACATACACACACACACACACACATATACACACACACACACATACACACACACACATATATACACACACACACGCGCACACACACACACACACACACACACACACACACACACACACACACACACCTAGTCTGCTGAGCCAGGCACACCCCTGGCCCTTACTCTCATCCCAGTTCATGATGACAACGTGGACCTTGAGTATGAAACAGTGAGTGCACTAACAACATAACATACACTGGAAACTTTTTCTGAAGTGGAAATCATGATTCCGTGCATGAGTCAGTCCAAGTTTAGGAAACTAGAAAAACTGCTGAAGTTTGGTGTGCATGTACACAGACACACACACACACACACACACACACACACACACACACACACACACACACACACACACACACACACACACACACACACACACACACACACACACACACACACACACACACACACACACACACACACACACTCAGAAATATGTGCGTGCCCACTTTAACTACATTGGTCGTCTTGACGATGAGATCCTGTGCAAGGCTCTGGCTCTGTCCTTCCAGAGGGGTGACATCATGGAGATTAGCAACCAGGATGATCCAGACTGGTGGCAGGTACGTAGAAAGTGACATGCAGTCCACAGGACATACATTGGGGAATGTCTGCCCATATAGTTGTATGGTGAAATATGTAATGAGGGTCATATGGAAGCAAGACTGCAAAAGGTGCCTCGACCCCTAGTAGGAATGGTATAGTGGGGCACTATCTTATGTTCTTCTAGCCTTGTTCCCAGGTGCGGAGGAGAGGGAGGAGAAAGAGCGCCTGGTATACACTGTTTGCGCATGTGCTTAATCGCCACGGAATTCCGTGGCGACCGTGTTCATATGTGTACATACGTATACTGGTGACGTCAAACTCGCCGTGTTGACATGCCAGTTGGTGTTCTGTTTGAGTGAGTTTTATATCGCACTGTTCTATGCCTTCTGGTAGCTGAGTACCTCGAGATAAAGCTCAAGAAAGAACAGGTTGCCTCCAATGAGTGCGTTTACCGAGGAAACATACTTAGTACACGCCCCTAATTCTGCCACGTGGTCTTGGCTGTAATTATGCGCATGTGCAAACAGTGTGTACCAGGCGCTCTCTCTCCTCCCCCTCCTCTGCACCTGGGAATGAGGCTAATGTTCTTCATGCATGTATATATGTACCGTAGTCTTGCGAAAGACTGCCCATCCTTGAAAGAGCTCACTCCCCCTACTTTTGGCCCAATTTCCTGTTTAGGGTTGAAGCTTACTCAAATGTGCGCCCAGCCTGGAACTAGCTTCACGTGGCTACTGGAGTGCAATTGAGAAGCACAACCTTAAGTGCTATGCATAAGACACTTCACGTTATACTTCACCGAAGGGTATTACAAAGCAGCTTTGCGTTGATGGACGTAGCTTATGTGGCATGCACTGCAAGCTACACCCTGCTAAGTGTCATGTGGGTGACATGGTTCCGTTCAGAGTGTTGTGTGCCACCAGCACTTGACTTTGAAGCCACTGGTGGTTCTGTTGTACGTTATTGTTTGTCCAATTAATTGCTTTGAGGGCATCGAGTCGCTGTAAACATGACAAGGGCGCTCTTTAAATGCGGAGACACTCGAAAGAGTGCCCACCCCCCTCTTTGGCAGACTTGTAAGGCGCTCCACCCATGGGCGCTTTTTCGCTAGACTACGGTATATGTAAACTGGAATTGTGTTCTATACAACAGCATCGGATTACTGGGGTCAAATTAAGGTGGCGGGTAAGCTATCCACGCAAGCGCAATAATTGTTTCCGGTTTACGCCCACCATTGTACAGCTGGTTTTTCTTCTTGAATGAAGCGAATCACTGTAGCAGCTGCTTCAGTAGCTTATCGAAGAGCCACCTAGCCGTACAGCCGTACTACAAGCGACAAAAGTATGAAGGAAACCCTGAGAAGTTTCTGCGTCGTCGATCGCCGTACATCAATGGCCACGCCTACCAAGAAGGCCATGGATACATTTTTTTCGTGACGCTTCGTGAATCAGGTAAGCGACTTTAGCAACTCTCTTTACCATAAACAGCTTCTCCAGTGGTTAGTCGAGGGGGTAACGTAAAGTATTCGTGACTAACAAACGCCGGGGAGAGTTCGTACCGCGAAACGCCACAAAAAATGACTTTCCAATAACAGTTTCAACTCGCCATCCGTTAAGCTTTACAGCTTATGACCAAAACTCTACGTAGCCCCCTCTAGCGACTGTTGAACTTTCTCCTCGCCAAGAATGGACTATGTGCCTCTCGTACCGTGAGAGTGAAACGTGATGAAAAATTGTAAAACGCAACCACTGCTCTGCGCGCTATTTTCTGTAGCATGGTATCTAGATTTGTTGCACAGATAGTACTTACCATACAGTACTTAAACATCAAGTTTGGTTGTAAGTGATTGCACAAATAGTGAGATAAGACAGTTTACATATGGAAGCTAATTTATTGTGAAATTATTTACCCGCCACCTTAAGGCAATTCATTTCTATACACACTTGTTTCCAGTATGTATGGAAAATACCATGTGGTTGGTAATTTTTGCGGGTACAGAAATTTTTGTGCTTTTAATTTCCGTGGTCAGTGAATCTGGAACCTGCATGTTAGTTAACTGGACGGCTAAAAGTTGAGTGGATGTCTAGAATTGTCTGTGGAGAGAGATAGTAATCTTGCTCTTTGTTCCTGGCTCTTTGTTCGTGTATGGGGAGAAAGGATACGCTGGCACAGCTGGACTAACTATATAGTTTCATACCCAGGTCCTTCGTAGAGGCGAGATCGCTTTTGCTCTCAGCCTTGCGCCACCGTCCAGTTTGTTCGTTTGTCCTATTATCTGATTGGCTCGAGCAATAGCAGTTAGAACGGCTAAATAGTTGAAAGTATTGCTGGATTGAAATGTGATTCGCTCGCCATGCATATGGTCAACGAAAATTTCATGTTTTTAATTTACGCGAATAGCTCTCGACTCATGAAAAACAAATCCCTCATGAAAATTACCAACCATACGGTAGTTTTGTCAGATTGCTACCTACCTGTGCCTCTATCTATACCTTATTTACACACGTAGAAGTAAATATACGGAATATATGCAGATTGCTTCCTACCTACATGTGTATGTCGATCCATACGTTATCAGGAATGTGTTTCCGTTGTTTTTCTCCAGGCACGCAAGATATTTGATGATGGGGCGGAGTCTCTGCCTGGTCTGATCCCTGCCAGACATCTGCAACAAAAGTAAGCATCTTCTAGATCTGCCATCTGGAGGTAGGGCAACTGGGAATGGTCAATGCTCACATAAGGAGAGTAGAGCAGGTGTATGTTCTGAAATTGAAATGTCTCTTTTATACTCCTCTTCTCCCTTCATGCACATGTCCACACAGGCGTGAAGCAATCATATCCCTCTCATTCGTCTGTTGATCAAAGAAAAGGTGCCACAGTAGTGGTAAATGCTAAATGTACCACTCCTTCCCCTCACTGTAAAATTCCTAGCAACTTGTGGAGTGGAAGGACTTGTGGGTGTAGTTTATAACCTTGTTTACATCTCCTCTTTGAAGGTCTGAGGTCCATGTTCTCCAGGAAGAAGAAAAAGAAGATCTATTATCAACAAGTCCCGCCAGCGAGTGAGTCATCTTTACACAATGCTATAGAGCTCTCAGTGCTGAAATTGACCTCCTTCTGTCTTTCCTCTCCCTCCCTTCCCTCCCTCTCCCCTCTCCCCAAGGTGTACTAGGTATCGGAGACGAGGTACCAACGTATGAGGATGTTGTAAAACTAGAATCCCACCCACAGCTGAGAAGACCCATTGTACTCATTGGTTAGTGAGCAGACACATAGTGTCATGTGTAGGGGTACACAATTACTAAGAATTGTGATGGCTAGATTTGGCACTCCTTATGTGCATACTAACCTTGTTTCTCAGGCCCTGGCCCTGTCTGAAAAATTGGGAAGGGGCCTGGTAGCACTTCTGTGTATTTTCTAGCCGCACACAGTGTGATGTGCATAATTACTAAGCAAATGGTTTGCTGTCTAAGGACAGATAGATTTGGCACATGTTAAGGTGGCGGTGAAGTCTTTCGGCGGAGGTTAACGAAAACATAAACTTGGGTTACAGTCAGGACCAGGGTTACTCCTAGTTTCAGGGTTAGGGTTTGCTTTAGGGCAATCTTGCTTCGCCTAATTTGTTTAAGTGGCTCATTAATATATTCATGAACTGAAAATTGCCACTCGATGGACGCATCTACACACTCACTCTAGGTAGCGTCCTAACCACCAATGTATCTCAAATCAATCTGTGCCAGATTTTGTTCAGAGCTACTCTCAAAGTCAGGCTAGACTCATGTTTGTCACTACTCTTGGAATGGACAACTTTGACTGCACCAAAATGAATGCACTTTTCAAAAAATTCACAGCTTGTCTACGGGAGGGGCTCATTCACGAGTGGAAGCAAGCATTACTAGCCCCACCTCTCCCCCTTATGTTGCTAAACAACGCACGGTTCTGTTCCACACATGTACACAACTCCTCTGCAGCTTTCTTGTCTACGGCAGGGTAGTACCAACGGTATATTGCACATTCTAGTTAAAGCCCAGCCCAGCACTCGGAGCACTGGGCCACGGTCACCTACTAGGCTTGGCATACGATCGCAAGACCTGGGCCTACCCAGTGAGTACAGTCTTGGCCACTGTGGCCTTTCTGCTGCTTCTAGACACATGCTAGCTTTCACAAGCAGGCATTACGCACTACTCACAGCTACTGACACTACAGCACTCTACTAAAACTCCTCTGGTTTTTTTAGTCGATCTAAGCTTATCTTCAAAGTTCCGACCACCACATGAAGGGTTCCACTAGGCCACATCTTAACTAACTTAATTATAAACTGATTATTGGATGCCAATGCCGACAGGAAATGGGCCCAATTTTATGGACAGTGAACGGATGAAGGTTCCCAAAACGGACTGTGCGCTGAAAGTTTGCAAAGACAAAGAATTCTGTCGGCTTGGATTTCCAGGTTTGTTGACCTTGAAAACACAGGGTTCCCTGCCACCTTAAGTCTTTACAGTGGAGCCACTCTAATGTTGATACCATAGGACTACCACTGTGAATCCAGAATATGAAGGTGTCTACATTTCGAAGGCTAAAAAGAAGTTTCTGTAAAGTCCAGGTACTAGTGCAACTGTAAAAAGAGATTGTGTCTGCTTTACAGAATGGCAGGGTGTCTGTATTTCAGGGCCTATATAATGGGAATGCAATCTATACCTGAGTAAGATGTCTTAAAACAAGGTGTCCGCATTGCAGAGGTTTGGAATAGCAGGTTTCCACTGTGACCAGTTCATGGGTCTTATCAATCAACAAATCTGTGCATGTACAGTGAGCATCAGTATGTAGTGATGACCTTATTTGGAAACTCCTGACAATGTGGTATCACTCACTTCTCAGGTGCTCCCGGGGTGGGCAGGCGGACACTGATCAGGAAGCTGCTGAACTCTAACACAAGCCACTTTGCTCCTGTCGTGCAGCGTGAGTCAAGAGCTAGCTTGCAGTCATGCATATTATAATGTCTAGACGTGGTGGTGTGGATTTAGAATAGGAGGATTATCTGTAGCTAAATTGCTTCTATTACTTTAGATGGACACGTGCACCATAACTGAATGTTCTTTATGGCATGTTGCACACACGTGCACAGCTACAACCATTATGATTATGAGGGCTCATTCATCCACTGTTTAGTGCATGAAATAAAGAGCTCTCTGTGTGCCTCTAGACACAACACGCCTGATCCGGTCTGGTGAGGTGAACAGTCACGACTACTTCTTCATCACACGGGAGGAGTTTGAGCAAGAGGTGCAGCAGGACCGGTTCCTGGAGTACGGGGAGCTAAGGGGCCATTATTATGGCACCTCATTCTCCTCTGTCAAGAGAGTACAGGAGGTGGGCAAAGTGCCTGTCCTAGACCTGAATCCACAGGTACATGTGTGCTAGCTAGATACTGTCATATCCTTAACACAGAATTGGTAGCTATCATTGGCAGTGGACTACAGTGGAACCTGTGCATAGATGTCACTGTGTAGGGGACCTCAGTTGAAACTGTACTTTGTAATACACTCTTCTCTTGGTTAAGAAGCCACATACTTCTCTTGTAGTGGTCAGAAAATGTTGTCCCGAGGGTGACAGACAGAAGCACGCTGGCATAATTTACAAAGTCTTAAGTGTAGAATGATATTGCAGTGACTACTCCCTCTCCCTTCTCTCTACCCTTCCTCCAGGCTCTGAAGACAGTTCGCTACTCTGGTCTGATGCCCTATGTGGTCTTCATTGCCTCTCCCCAGCTGGAGTGACTACACATCACCCGCAAAGTGGGCTCTGAGAAGCAGAAAAAGAGGGTAGTGCCTGCCTCCTCACAAGTAGACCTTGATGATGCACAGGTGTACACGGTGAGTTGGCTACTGCTGGTTGATTTGTGGTTGGTGATTGACTAAAAATTGTTAGTTTTTATGTGGGTACCCAATGAGACTTTGATTTACGTAGCTTTGTTCCTTGGCCTTTCCACTTTTTTGTATGCAAAAGCAGAAGGAAGGCTTGGGAGAGTTTAGCATGTGATGTCATCAAAGGTGGGAAGGGCACTGGGCCTTGGAACGAGCCTAAGTTTGCAAACAAGCTTCTCATACTAGCCTTCTAGAAGACTTAAATTATCTAATGCTTGTGCACACATCACACAGGAGACAGAGCTACACCACCTGGTTAAGGAGAGTCGCCAGATTGAGGCCCAGTATGGACATTACTTTGACTGGATCATCATGAACGATGACTTCCAGATGGCAGCAGACATGCTGAAGGAGGTAGCAAGAAGGCTGGAAGATGAGCCTCAGTGGGTACCCGCTTGCTGGATGCAGGAGATGTGAACACTTGCTGCAGAAATTGTAATAATACTTGATAAAACATCTCACGTTAGTTGTTGTTTGCTGCTAGTGTCCAATCATGATGGTTATGTATTGCAACACATTGTTTTAATAATATGGGATCTGCTCTTCTTTTTATTCAAAACCATTCTGTTTGACCTGTTGCCCATTCAGAATCACTGTAGAGTTTACAAGATTATCCACAACCATGTACACCAGCTACATGTTTTATTGCTTGTATTTAGAATGGGGTCTTTCGTATTTCTCAGTTGTTAAATTATCAGTTTAAACATTTTTCTCTTTGCAGGACATAATTAGCATAATGGTATATTCCTGGGTTCACATAATCCTGCTGCATATTTTTAACCTCATTGCATCAATCTGTACTACAATCATAGTATTTGCCAACTCTCACTGTTAAACATGACCGCGGCAAGGCTGCAGCTATGCAGATTGTGCTACAATCACATACGCAACAGCATGTTTGATAACCGTACACTCATGGTCAACTGGCTGGCCCTGTTCCTCACACCCCCATGCAGCCTGCGAGAGCTGGGGGTGTGAGAGCATAACCTCACGTACGTTACATGAGGTTAATGGTGAGAGGCTGGGAACAAAGCTTGCGAGTGAGTGACAGTGAGTGATTGGAATTTATTGGCTCCTAGGAGTGACTGGCGATGGGGTAACGGTACGTACAGTATCTGTTTACAGTCAGAGCATCTTGGAAAAGCGTCTTGCATTCAGCGTCTTGGCGCAGTACACGGCGCCTGGAGCAACGACCAATCAAATTCTCGCTCCGCGCGAATCACTCGGGGAAACCAAAACGCGTTCCGCGTCCACGTCTGCGTGCGCGCGTCTGAGCTGCGTGCGGCGTTTGCGTCGCGCGCGTCGGCATCGGCGTATAAAACTTCCGAAGTATTTGTTTCTGTGTTATTTGTCGCACATTTGCTGACTAATACTCAAAGAACTTCTAACTGCGCAGGATGAATACCTACTCCAGCTATCAATGCCCACATTGTGGACAGTCAACGCGAGGACTCAGGCCGGCTACCACGTCTTTCTGTCCGCCAGCACAGTCCATCAGGGGCGAAGTGGAAGAGCCGGAAGTTGTACTTCCTCTGGACGGGGACAACTTTAGCTTATCCGACTCCGAATGTAGCAGTTTGTGGGTAGTCACTCCCATGAGCTGCTCCACCCTAAGTGTGAGCAGTGAGTGGGAGTCACAGGGAGACAGTGTGGAGGAAACTACGGGCAAGGAGCTCGAAACGGATCGCTACCAGAAAATGGTGAGCCTCAAAACTCTTCATTGATATTGGTAATTATGGCTTTAATCAACACAATTATTACTAATTATGTCTTATTAGCTAGCTACCTTGCTATGATTTTCTCTCTTTTACTAACCCATGCAGTACAACCAGTATCTTGAGACGGGATTACTATCGCCGTATTATGTATTGCCACTTTTCAGAAGAGATCCGGACTCTGGGTACATTGGAAGGTATAAAGACAGGTACCAAGCTGTGCCAGTCCATATGGACCAGCAAGACATTGCAAAATATCTGGCTTCGATGTCTGGGAAAGTGGAGTGTACCGATAGAAAGGTTGGCAAGAAAAAGGTAAGGGCTGTAAAGAAAGCTGAGAAGAAGGCTAAGAAAAAAGAACTGAAAGAGGCAAAAAAGGAAAGGGAAGCTGCAAAGAAGGAAGAAAAGGCCAAACTAAAGGCTCTTAAGAAAGCTGCAATTAAAGCAGAGAAGGCAAAGAAAAAGGAAGTAAAAGAAATGAAAAAGAAAACTGAGAGAAGGTGGAGAAGATCTTCAAAAGTTACCCCAATGGTGATTGTAGATCAAGCAAAATTACTTTAAACTACTTCATGATATTATGTAGTTTTGTGAATTTAGCAATTTTTGGGGGTTAAGTTTCTCCTCGTTTTTCTAATGTTTCTGTTTTTGAGTCAGTACTATTATTAATTTACAACTTAACTACAAGTGAACTTCATACACAGATGAAAAACTTCAATTCTATGACTATAGGTATCTAAAGATATGTATGGATAAGGCCAGGGATTTGTCTGAATTTTGTGCATTATGCAAGAGCATCCCCATCTCCTCCTCACTATACTAGTGGTGTTGAGACATGGTATATTGCCCAAAATGCATCCTGCACAGTGGATGACTTTGCATAAACAGAACAATTAATACACTAACTGGATCCCTTCTAGTAATGTGTGTGCACATCAATAGGCAAGCACAACCCAACTAGCTACCATCATATGTTGTAAACCTATACACCTACCTAGTCCCCTACCCACTCAGAAAACCATGATAGTAGCATGCCCAGTATGCCTACGTACGAGACAGTTTTATATGAAACTATTATAACTTTTCCATAGTCCAACATTGATGGTCTGTGTTCATAGAGTCATCACAGAGTTTAGGTTATTGTAAACTGCACCCAAATAGCTCCACATACTGGTATCAATACCACATGCAGTTAGCTACAGGTCCAAAATGCCCCACTTGTAGGACTACCTCGGAACTCCAGAAAGCCTGCATGGGAAAGTGCAGCTATATTGATTGGTAAAGCTATTTGCTGGTAAATGTAGCACTATATTATGCTGTAAAAGCCCTAGCTCAGGAAAAGGTAGTCTGAACCTGTAACTGTGGTATGTGGATTTCCGTGGTCTCAAGAACCAGAACACTAACCAGAACCAGAACCTAGTGGCAGTCTGAGGACCGGACATCATCATAAGTACAACAGCCACGCATTTATATTGAAGTGCTCAGAACCAGTGTGGTCTAACCCACAAAGTTGAGTTAGCACCCCCTTAACATGAGAATACTCTTAAAGTGTGTTTCAGGATCCGGAGCTGTTGAAAATCCAAATTTCTAGTCTTGTTTTCATAGAGTAAGTACGTTTTTCATTGCATTTCTGTGCAATTTATGTAATTGATTTTGAGTTAGATCAGTATGGTTCTGAGCCCTTCACATTATTGCAGAATTGTAGGTCTCTTCTTCGTGTACATACATAATATATATATATACATCACAATGGTTTTGATTGCCTGGTACACATAGGGCTAACAGATTGCTGCAGTGTTGGAGACTAGTCATCTCTTCACTGGATGAGCACAGTCATGCTTTCCCCTAATAACTTTTATCTTGATTCCAGGCAAGTCCTGAGTTCGTCCAGCCTCTACTAACACCACATTGTGTTCTTGCAGAGTGTGTCCCACACCAGGAATATACGCAGCCAATTCCTTCCCGTTGCTCAGTCTGACTCTGCAGCATTTCCGCTGAGCTGAATTTGGTTTCTTGGGTTTGCGAATCATGACCTGCAATACAATCCCCTTCATTTGGGGATTACCGTCAAGAACACTCTTCTTTTTGGGTTTGGGCTTCAAAGGTCCCTTTCGAATAATCTGGTTTATAGTTCTGAAGTGTGGTGGGCTGGAATGAATCTGGGAGGCGGACAGAGGGAATGTCCATTGCTGAACCCCCTGTAGGATGCCTGCATGTGGAAATTGTTGAAGCAGTTGAAGGAACTGTGAACAAATACTATTCTTGTATGCTTTTGTATCAGTTCCAGAAAAAAACTGATTAACAATTTCATAGAAGCTTTTTCCAATTTGAACTTATATTAGACAGGTCCCACAACAGGGTGTGTATAAGTATGTAATGCCTTGATACAAGCTTGTTACCGTCACATGTTATGAGAGATAAAAATAAATTTCAAGATATAGCACAAATACATTCTCAAAGGCCCCATTTACACATACTAGCCCGGGTTAGTTTATCCCACTATACATTTTCTAAACATTTTCTGAAGCTATAGATACCTTGTATCTGTATATCGACTTCTGCTGCAAGCTAGCACTGGACACTTGAGCCAAGGTTTTTAATTCTCTTGGGGTTCATGACCTTGACCACACCCACTCATTAGCAAGCTTACAATGGTCAGGGCTCCCAACAAGCAAAAGCTTCTCCCGACTGAAAACTGCCTACAATGCCAAACATGTAGCCTCTACAAAGGCAGAGGAGTGGTTTCTATGCCTGTTTGTGCTAAAAGGAGAGAAATGGCCCAGCCAGTGCCAACCAAGGCCTTTCTACAGCCAGCCAAGATAACCGCCATGTGCACGGCATGTCATGACTATGTCTGCCCATCTCCCCCTATTCCACCTTTTTTCGCTAGCGCAAAACATCTTCAAGGAGATTGTGCCAACTGATAACATGCGGCCAAAGTATGACAAGTACACTAGTCATCAGTAGTTAAAGGGTTATTAAACTGGATTACAGATTAAAAGTGCTCAGAGCTACAGCTGCTAAGTCAGTTTAGCTCATGAATCTTCTCTTACAACTAGTACCAGCTGTTCACACACACTGTAGCCTCGAACCCATGCTTTCCGTTCCGGATTTTGTCTCGCAGCTTTGGAGAAAAATCGGAGGGAAAGCCTGGGTTCGAGGCTACACACACTGTTCAGATCCCAATCTGAAGAATGTGCAGTGTAGCTTATGTAGTCGACAGCTACAAGGTTTGTATAGAAATGTTACATTTGTGTCATCAATAGAGGCGTTAATTGATACTCAGACACTTAAGAAACGTTTCGCTCCTGTTGCACGCGCACAGAGATCCAGCAGACACAAGAACTGTAGGATAGGTATGCTAATGTTTGATAATCAACATACTTGAAATTCAGCTCCAAACAGTCTTCTACCCGGGATTCAGCAAACGAAACATTACATCCGTTCAAGCACCTATTCTTGGAAAAAAGATTCTACTAGCGGACAAGTGTATTATATTGTCGCTAGCCAAATATTGTAACTGCTGCAGCATGGTATGGGCTTGTATGCAAAGCCAATGGAAGGGCAAGAACTATTGTCTTTCCTTTCCGGAGGCGGAAAAAAGTTACCCGTTGTTTTACAATGTATTTTCGGACGTGATTTTCTATCCCCGCGTGCTACAACAGTCTCGGGTATCAAAAACTATCCCAGCGCCTGCATGTCTTGTTGCTCTAATGATCTGGCACTGTTGTTACCGCGCTTAGATCTTTGAAGTCTGGGATCATAAAATTTATCAGTCTGAGAATAAATTTTCCCCTCGACACATAATTTGCAGGCCATGTAAATGATGGACAGAAAACAAAAGTACAGTCACCAATCCTTTCTGCTGACCCTCTTTGTAGAATGGAGGGTGACCGACAAGAACTAGTCTCGCAGGCCAGACTCTCACGCGAATCTGGCCCGCGAGACTAGACAAGAACAGTGCCTGTCAGTGGGTGTGCATTAATTCGAAAACTAAATTAACTATAACATCTCATTGTATTTCGACATCTAGCTACGTACCTCCGGCTCTAGAGTTTAGCACTGTCCTACACACCCGCCTGATACACAGCATCACCAACACTCAGCGTTGCACTCAATTCGCCAGATTACACAAATTAATGGCATAGGCCCTATTTCCGGTCATTAGCAAAGGTTAAGATTTTGCAGGTGCGTTTTTGTAACTTTCCCATCGTGCGATCTAGAATCTGTAGGAGCACCATACTTGCCTGGTTCACGGATAGCTGAGGTGGGACCCTACTGCTTCTGTTTATCTGTCTGGAGAGTCATGACTTCGCAGCAAGAGCGAGTCGAACTAGTTTAGGTAAGATCGATAAATTATCTATGGCTTTTGGACATGCTTTCACTCCAGTGGCTACAGGACAACGAGGGGTTGTAATCCACACCACTAAGTGACACGATTAACACAAACCAAAGAAGTTTGTCAAGAAGGCAGAAGGCGAAATATTAAAAATACCTATCGATAGCTAGATTTACAAAACTAACTGCTAACTTTGGACAAAAAGAGCTACAGAGGCATTAAATTATGCAGAAATGCATTGTATACCAGAATGAAAATAGTAGCATTTGCATAAAAATCCAGCCTTAAAAAAAAAGTTGTAGAAAGTAGTCTCTATTGTGTCATATGGTAAAGTCATCTTGTTGGTGAGGCTTCTTGATCCAGTGTGAACCACAGTGTGAACGATAGCAATTAAACAGTTTTTCTTTAGCTTTTTGATAGTCCGTCGCTAGAGACTTCACTTGCCCATACGAATACATCTGAAGGTATTCTCCTGTCTCTGTTCCATCTGGAACAAGTTTATCCCAAAGTTGTAAGAAATCCTGAAAGAGGGAGTGCTTGCATAGTCTTGACCTTCTGACTTGAGACTGTCGTCCGGTTTGACAGTCAACAGCCTCCAGATGTGCATCTTTGTCACTGTACCAATTGAGACTTGACTTAGGAGACTTCTTTGGTGTTATGTCGCAGAGCGGCTGCAGTGGAGAACCATTGCACAGTGTGGGACGTTTTACCATGTAATGGTGTGGGAGGTCACTAATTATCTCGACTCGGGTGTAAACTGCTCGTAGTAGATGCTCACAGTTAAATGCACTTCCTAATGTGATAGATGCAAAATAGATAGGGTCTATGTAAATTGATAACAATGACCCTTGTACCCCTAGGACATTCCAACGAGCGAGCTTGTCACTGCATGACATAGTGCGCAGACGTTGCTTCCCTTCTGTGAGACTCTCCCAAATCGGGACTTCTTTTCGAGGAAGGACCGATCCTTCTCCTGCTTCAATCTTGACCCTAGCTAACCCACGAGAGGCTCTGTTGGGATGGGCATCAGATACAGTGCCAAATGTACGTGCATCTCCGCAGGGAGCAGTGCTGATGTAGAAATGAAATGAAACCCCATCCTTTAGTATGCACTTCCCAGACATTGGTGTTTTAGTGAAAATAGACTCTCTCTCTTCCACACAGTGCCTAAGTTGCACATAAAGGTACTTGACAAAGGCTCGTCTGGCTACTACTTCAGCATGACAATCATTGACAGCATCTCCGTACTTGCTGAGGCAGTGCCCTCTGATGCATTTTGTGCCAGTTCCAAGAGCGACTAGGCTCAGTTTGTTGTTTTTCATCATTACTACAGCTGCAAGTACCTTCTTGAGTTTGTCCGCATTTGGAGTTGTTGACGTTAGTCTGGAGTACACTTCTTCACTCAGCGTAGCAATCTCATTTCCCAAATCCTGTAATGAACACACAATGGAAATTTTTCATTTCATGAAAAAAGTATTGTGGTCTAGAATACCCACAAATATCTTTTTAACAGTGTTAAGGTGGGATGCAGGGTGCTCAGTGGAGGTTAACAAAAAATCACAGTCAGGTTGTTCCTAGCATCAGGGTTATAGGAATTTCTTTCGGAAAACTTGTGTTGTGCAGGGCTGTTTATTAGTGCGTGTGTGAGCACGTAACAGCTAGGGGGGTTGGGGGCATGCCCTCCAGTTGGAATTTAGAGGCTATGAGACCATTTTGGGTCCAAAATGATGCTTATAGATGACGAGTTTCACATGCATGAATATCTAGCTTTTCTATATTGCACAGCACTGGTCTTGGCTTCCCAATCGTTCGCTCCTTCACAGATGAGGCTTGCAGGACTAATCGTTCGCTTGGATGCCCGGAAAGTTGTTACAAGAGATTCTTTCACACTGCTCACAGCTATCTTGCAAGTTTCAACATGTCATCTCCCAATGTGTGCTATGTGCGTGGAGGCTTTGCGTGGGCATCTGCTGAGTAATGACACTAATTAGTGATGCCAAGCAAGTCATGAGTAAGGGAAAAGTGGTCCGGTTTCAACCGGACTAACCTGACCAACAGCTACGGCCCTGTTGTGTAAGGTTAAATTGGGCTTTCATTTCTCATTAACATAACCCCCCTCATTTTTACGCAATGGACATCCTACCTGACCACTAATATGTCATTGTAGTGTATAATTGTTCTTTGAACATATTGAAGTGTGCTAAACATCTAACTACCTGAGCTGTGCAACTGTGTGTGCAAAATTTCATGGTGGTTCCCATGCAGATCTTTGGTACTACAATATTGATGCCATAAGACATTGTCTCTCATTGTTTGTACTTTTACCAAATATGGTGACTTGCTAATGTGTAATATCACATGTCTGATATGCATGATAACCGTAAGTGGTGTTGATGTCATAATTATTCATACCTGGTTGCCTAATGTTGACAGCATTGGCAACTCCGTTGTCTGCATACCATGCTGGGTCGCACCACTTGGAGCTGCCGTACTATCATCATCATACTGCTCTTGTAATTGTCTGGCTATCTCAGCATCCCGTTCTTTGTCAAATTCAATTTGTAGCAACCTAGCTATATCTTCATCATGTTGCACTGTGTGTGTGTGTGTGTGTGTGTGTGTGTGTGTGTGTGTGTGTGTGTGTGTGTGTGTGTGTGCATGTGTGTGTGTGTGCATGTGGCAGAGGTAAAAAAAATTTGAAAACAGGGTTTATAACTAGCTGCATAAATATTACTATTACAGTTAAATTATTGTATGCAAGTGGAACAATACTGTATATACACTATACATATAGATTCACTGCATTGAAGGCATACTGGTAGCTGAAGCTGAAGCAGATGTGCATGAGTTGGGATTCTTCTCACATAGTCCCTGCAGTAATAGATGGAGATACTAGTCTCGTGTCCAGACCCCTAAACTAGTGAGGGTCTGCATGGGTATGAGACTATGTAGGTGCATGATATAGGGAGTATGTGCATACACATTAATTAATATAGTGCATACCTGATGTAGAGTGACACAGCTTTCTGGAAATGCATCTCCACAAAACTCACATGGAATAATGGCTTCATCTGTTGGAGGATATGTTTACAAATACTGATGGATCAACACCAATGCCTTTTAGTCATGTACCCCTACATGCAGCAATGTACACTTGATTACTATGGCTTCATTCCTTTTTCTGCATCACTGCATGGAGTAAAACATGCATGCTGCCAACTAATGTTTCATCTAATCAAGTTGTTTACTATTTGGAATCTAATGCAGACAGTAAGACTCCACTGTGTTTAATGATGCCAGAGCTGAGGTAACCAAAGTGAACCAAAACAATAATGTTGCATGCATTGCGGCCAGTACTTATACGGTATGCTATTTGCCATATGATCTATGGCAATAAGGGACAGACAATTGAAAACCTTTCAGATTGAATGGGACAGATGATTAAAGTACCAGGCTCCCAACGTATACAGAACTGGTATGAAAACTTCCAATCATACTCGGAGACTTCATGACCAGGAAAGCAGCTAACATAAAATGTAGCTACATACAAACAGAGGCACACACAGTTGTGTATACCTGTTTCATCATAGCCAAAATCTTTCAAGATGTATTGTTCTGAGCTGGTATCACTGAGCGTGTGAGGGTATGAGGATGCAGTCCTCTGGAGTGTTTCAGCTGTTTCTAAGTCAAACCTCTTGATGCATTGGACCTAGAAAAAGAAACAATACATAGACTATATTATACCTAGGCAAGTAAAATACTGCATGATTTTTGCTGTACAGTAGCTAAGTTCTTATACAAGCAGATATTGAAGTCATCGCGAGTAAGGTAGATGCTGGTATTATGAGTCAGAGGGTATTATGGATCCACATATAACTTTAACTCCTAAAATTTCCAAACTCGATGTTCATCTAGGGTACATGTAGGGGACATTATCTACCAACTTTCCCATCAAAATGTGTTTGTTATGTACTTTTTAAGGTTTGATGATTTTTTGGGGTACCACATTATGAACCCTGAATAGCGTATGTTAAGATGCTGCACATAACTGAACCTATGAATATTCCACATGTTACATTTGTCAAGTCAACCCAGCCTACAGGTGCCACACAGAGCTAGCTAAATTCAACCTGTATGAGGGGAGGGATTGCCTGACTTCCAGCCTGAACTGCATGCCTTTAATGAGATTCATTGATCTCAATTTGGACATTAACGACAGTCACACGTATCCAAGGAGGGTTAATTGGATTCATAGCCCATTCAACATCATTTACCCATTCCTTTCAACCCCAAGCCAAGCTGCCAATGCTTCAACAGAAGGTCAATAATGCGGTTCATGAGAGTCAACATACTCTAACCCTCCCATTGGACAGCTGACTGAACCCAGGGTTGCTCATGGGTAATGCTGAGGTCTAGTTAAAGCCAACTTATTAATATTCATAAGGTGGACAGAAACCCTCCAGATTTTAGAGCTCAGTCTGGCTTTAATTAGATTCATAGGCCCAATTAGGGTTAGGGTGGTTCGGGTTAATGAGATTAGGGTTAGGGATTTTAGGGTTAAGGCAAATTAGGGTTAGGTCGCAAGACCTGGGCCTGCCCAATGAGTACAGTCTTGGCCACTGTGGCCTTTCTGCTGCTTCTAGACACAAGCTTGCTTTCACAAGCAGGCACTTCGCACTACTCACAGCTACTGACACTACAGCACTCTACTAAACTCCTTTTTTTTAAATTTTGCTTATCTTCAAAGTTCCGACCACTACATGAGGGGTTCCGCCAGGCCACATCTTAACTAACTTAATTATAAACTGATTATTGGATGTCAATGCCAACAGGAAATGGGGAAAATCCCCAATTTTACGGACAGTGAATGGATGAAGACTCCCAAAACGGACTGTGCGCTAAAAGTTTACAAAGACAAAGAATTCTATCACGGCTTGGATTCCAGTTTTGTTGACCTTGAAAACACAGGGTTCCCTGCCACCTTAACATTAATACCATTGTAGACTGGAAGGTGCTTTAGTCAAGAAAAATGACTATCAGAACAAAGAGAGGTTGTACAATGCTAGAATACAGTTTGAACTCCAACTGACAATGCTTCAATCAACAAAGCACCTGGTGACTCATAGTACCAGCAGTCGACTCATATTACATGCAAGTGATTTACATAAGTTCTTTCATTTAGATCCACTGTTTAGGGAGAAAAATACCAACTTTGTTTTATAAGTAGTACATTCTTTGGAGAAATGCTTTGAACCTTTAGATGCAACTGAAAAAATAAACTACACAAATGGATAGCAATTCAGCTTAGCTGGTTCATAATACCAGCATCTACCTTACGTAGTACCTGATGGGGCATGATGCCATCAAAAGAAAAAAGGGAGCTGCAGAACTCGCATGGTACTTTCCCTTCATAGGCCCGTGATGTAGATCTCTCGCCTGGATCTGATTTCTTGTGCAGGAACCCATGACCATGTAATTTGGGCTGTTCTTCGGTGCTACTGCTTTGTTCTGTGTACAAGAAAACGCAAGCACACTGACCATGCAGTGAACAAAAAATAACAAAACTAGCTAGTAGCTAGTCTCGCTGGCCCGCGAGACTAACTAGGTAGACGACTGTACCTCTCTTTCTAGTTCTTTCTCACTGACCTCCTAGGGTACCGTAGGCTGCTACGTTCTGGGCTACGATAGCATCAAGGTCGTCGTCTCCTATGGCTTTACATGCTTCCAGCCAACTAGGATCAGCCGACTCCATTGCTTAGCTCATACCGCACGTCGTACACTAGGCGTATTCAAATCAAATCCCACCCCGCCACTGATCGCATACACCCCTGCATTTTTGTGACAGGAAATGAGGAAACGAGAAATGAAGAAACAAGGAAATGAAGAAACAAGGAAATGAAGAAACAAGGAAATGAAGGAGCTTCAAGTGAGTCATGTGGACAGTTTGTCATGAGACGTACAGTGCGTGGTGTTCAGTGGTGTTGTGAGAGTGTAGTTTGCTAGCTATTTATCTTGTGACACAGTTATGTTCATGATAGCTAGCCTATACTCAGTATAGCCTATAGTAGTCTGCACTGGACAGGAAGTAGCAAGGTAGAATCTGAAAGCTGATTGGCTGCACCCTCAGTATTAGTCTCGGAACCAGACCCTCGAAAAATCGAAAAGGAGGATCTGGTAAACGGGGCGGGGGTGGAAGTGTACACTGCGGAATGTTAGGAATTGGCTGCACCCTGAACGACTAAATTTGCTCCCATACGGCTATAACAGGCTTCCTGGAACTAATCAACTATACAGGCATTTAGGCAGGTATATACTATGATGTCCCATATTTAGTGAAATTCCTACAGGCAATATCCATTTCTTACCTTTTATGGTGATGGTAACTGTCAGCTACACACAGAGGGGATTGTAAGGACTGGCAATTGTTTGGTTGTTGTAGCTCAGTTACTGGCAGCTCAAGCCACGTGTCCTGGGTTTGATTCCTGGTGACTGCCGGCCTTTTCACTTTCCTCTGTTAGATAGATGGATAGATAGACTTGTAGATAAGTAGATAGATACATATAATAATATAGATAGATAGATAGATTAAAACAGGAAATGCTGATTCTCCAATAAAATGCAGGTCCTGGAGACCACAGTACACAAACAAAACTTAGACAACATAAGACATTACAATTATGGTGCTTAACGTAACCATGTCAGTTCATCAGTCCATTCCACTGACCAGTGAGTGTAAACTGGCTAATGAGGGCCTGCATGTACCCAAACTGCATGTGTAACCCAGTGGAAGTTTTACCATGACATAATTATTGTGATGATCTCATTTGTGAGAATAAAATGTAGAGGGACTTACCAGTACTAGCGTGTCCAAGCAAAAAAAAAAAATTTTGCAATACAGAAAAGATAGAATTACTGGCTTAAAGAGCAGCCTTAGAGTAACTGAAAAATGTGCATATTGCCTGGATTACCTTCACTTTACCTCAAGATATGGCTTTCCGAAGTTAAATGCTACCGTACCATTTTATATAAAAAGCGGTTAAAACAAAAGAATTTTTGAAATGCACGTTCTTTACCAGCAGAAATGGAGAGAAGAACCAAAGCGCTTCAATTTGATGTGTGTTGTGAGGCTATTGATCAAAATTTCGACTGTGGTTGCGTTCTCAAAAAAAAGCTTAAGCAAATTTGCACTTATTAGTGAATCCAAACAAAAAAAAATTACAATACAGACAATTTGGAATTACTGGCTTAAAGAGCAGCCTTAGAGCAACTGAAAAATATGCATAATTATTGCCTGGATTACCTTCATTTTGCCTCAAGATATGGCTTTCCAAAGTTTTTGCTACGTACCATTTTTATATAAAAAGCAGTTAAAACGAAAATACAGGCAAGAATTTGAAATGCACGTTCTTACCAGCAAAACTGGAAAGAGGAACCAAAGTGCTTCAATTTGATGGGTGTTGTAAGGCTATTGATCAAAATTTCGACTGTGGTTTTGACCGCTACGCAATTTTGCGTTTGGACTCGCTACCAGTACTTTGCTGTAGCAAACTACCAAGGCATCACAAGTACTGCTAGTCTGCTACCAGTACTGCTGACTTTTCAGTTCATTTATGACTACATTTAGCTAGCTGACCAGTTATACTGGATAAGAAGCTACTAAGTGTGGGATCCTATCGGAGCAGAGCCAACAAGTAGGTGACTGTAGCGTCCATTATCCTGACCATGAGGCATGAGTATATAGCTATTGCAATGACCAACACAAGGATCAGTTGAACCAGCAGGTTCACTTGGAGTCAGGAGATACCGGCACCAGTACAGTAAAAGTGAGTCATCCAGACTGTTGCCATCAATGGGTAGGTTGGCTTTAGAAAATATTAGCATGGTTTTAGTTACATTGGTTATTCTCAATGCAGTAAAAACAACTGCAGCATCCACATCAGTTGAACCCAATCAGATTAGAGCTCTGAAATGTACTTTGGTACTGTAGCACACATGTACATAATATAGTCTTGTGTATTAAACTTTGAAAGTACTTTGGGTCCTGCCCCATGCAACTCCATGCACAGTCAAGGTCTAACACTTCTGAGTCCACAGATCTGAGGCAGAGGAGGTCGGACATGGTTGAACTTTACTAATTAAAATGGCTGAGGTTACACTAATTGATTTTTCGTATCTCAACAGACTAGCTCTCTCGACTTTCACTGAGGTGGGCCCCAGTTTTCAAATCAGGGATCAAGGCTGGATCCAGTCATAGAAAAAGCTAAAAAACTTTCTACCTTGCAATATCCAAGATCAATTAGTGTGACCTCAATTGTTTTAATTAGCAACGGTCAACCATGTCCGACCTCCTCTGGATCTGAGGATTTCATGTCAGCCACAAGCAAATTAAACCTAGTGAGTACTTGAACGTTTTAGAACAACAAATTGAAAGCTAAAATAACAAAATTAATGGCATATAAAAGCACTCAAAGCTTGGTGCTTATATAAGCATTTGCGGTGAAGCTTTTACCAATACTTAACTAAATACAGTCTACACAGTTTCATGTGTGCTAATGCCCCCATGAAATAATATATTATAGTAGCATGCATGGAGCATATGGACACATGGTAGACTAAGTGACAATTCAGAAAATATCAGTGCCGTACATCTCTGCACAAACCATGACAGTCACACTATTATTACACCTCTAGGTTGCTATTTGAATAACAAGTCTTCATCTTCATCTGCTTCAAATATTGTCTTGGGTTCTCCTCTGCCTGCAACAGTGGAGAGAAGAGGTTCTGTCAGTCACAAATAGCTCTAGCATCACTCTGCATCATGTACATGTATCAATGACTGTGGACAGAGCTTTCAAACACAGTAGCCATGCACGTAAAAGGCAATGCCCATCTGATTTATCAAATGAGCAGGCTCATTTGATAAAATCAGATGGGCCTGGGAATACAGAAGAGGTCGACATGGTTGACCTTTGCTAATTAAAACAACTAAGGTCATCACTTTGCAAGGTAGAAAGTTTTTAAGCTTTTTCTATGACTGGATCCATCCTTAAATCTTGATTTGAAAACTGGGGGCCCCCTCAGTAAAAGTCGAGAGAGTTAGTCTGTTGAGATACGAAAAATCAATTAGTGTGGCCTCAGCCATTTTAATTATTAAAGTTCAATCATGTCCGACCTCCTCTGCTGGGAATGAGGCTAAATGAGAATGGAAATTTCAGACAGTAGCTATGTGGACAGTAAGAAAAGCTAGCTTCATTACCATCTCAAATGAGTGCTTGAGTGCTATATAAAATTCTATGGGTCACAGTACAGTGGCACAGTTTCATGCAGGTAAGTTCGGCCAAAGTACTTTTATAACATTTACATCACCTTAAATAGCATTTCCAAAAAACGTGGGTCTTGGTGGACCAATTTTCCACAAAACATTGGCCTTGATAGACTCAAAATGTCAAGACCGAAATTCAAATGGAAATTCTATAAGGCAATGTAGCTCATAACCATGGGGTTTCCGTGGGTTCCTGTACCATAATTTTGTTGGCCCATTAAGGTAAAGGGGTTAGCCTATTAATCTTAGAGAGTATGATCAGAGGAGGATGGCACGTAAGTGACTGTCACATGATTGCTAATATCCCTGGAATCTTACAGTCTCATTCCCAGACCAAATTTTTCATGGATGGGATAGGGCAACCTGTAAAAATTGGTCTTGGTATGAGACTTCACTGTAGGAATACCACAAGCACTAGTGAAGATAAGAATCTTGTGATGCTCTTGGAGCCATGTCATGCTTTGTGAATACACTTGCACTGTTTCTTCAGGGTGGACTGTTGGTAGGCTCTTCCACATTATGCTAAAAAAATTACCTATTATGCCATTCTCCAATGCTACCAAATGTAGCCTATTATGCCATTTATCCTTGCCCATTATTCCATATTATGCTCTCAAAAAATCATAATTCATTTCATCAAACATTACAACAATAATATTATTAGTCTCTTTTGTTGTATTGGAGCATCAAGGACGATTCAATATAGTATTCCATAGAGTGTTGAGAAATGCTACATGTAGCTTCACTACTATCACTAAAAGCCATAATTTCTGCACGTGGTCTTGTGGGTTTATTTGGGTTTAAAAGGTC